>CM076580.1:1391368244-1391652813 GCA_034641835.2 Pinus albicaulis
CTGAGTCAATCAACCATACCTCATGATCTACATGTTTGTTGGAAGAAGAAGACAAATACACATCCCCACCTTCATCTGAGGTGGTTTTCACCTCTATAGAAGGAGAATCATCATAACCTTTTCCTTTATCAGGAGCTTTAGATCTGCAGTCCTTTTTGAAGTTCCCTTCCTTTCCACATTTCTAGCACACCTTTACAGGCTTTCTTGGAGATTTAGATCCCCTCTAGATTTAGATATCCCACTTGAAAAATTATTTTTGTTTATGTTTTGGGACCTTCCTCATATAGATAAGGCATCTCCATTATGGCCTTCCATATTTTTCCATCTCAGTTCCTCCGACAACAAGGTTGAGAAAATTTCATCAAAATTCAAGGTAGTTGTATTGCTACCTATTGCAATAACCATACTATCCCATGAATATGGTAGAGAACACACAAAATTGATGCACTTGTATTCATCTGAGATTTTAATATCAACATATGACAACTAAGTTACCACAGTATTGAAGACGTTCATATTCTTTGTCACCGAGTCTCCATCCTTCATCCTCAGGTTATACGAATATTTCCGCAGGAAAACTTTATTCACCAGAGACTTAGATTGGTACAAAGTCTATAACTTGACCCACAGTCTTCTTCGTAGCTTCCCCAGATACATTCAAAAATACTGAATCTGAGATACACAACTGTATTGTGCTCTTTTCCTTTTGATCCAACTTCTCCCAGTCTTCATCTGACATTGTCGTTGGTTTAGTACTCGGATCTACCGCGATCAACTGATCTCTATCCACCAAAAAATCCTCCATCTTGAACTTACACAACTAAAAACTCTGACCATTATATTTATTGATCTCTATCTTTCCACTGCTCGCCGTCTTCTTTCACCGCAAGAATCGATCCCGCAGATCTCCCACTGAACAAGGTCTACCATAGGCTCGAGAAAAAACCCCTTGACAACAGAGGCATCCCCTTGAAGCCAAAATAGATGCGATACCAAATGTAGGTTTTAACCCTGTATAGAAATTATCTGCAAATAGATTCTTAAACAATAAAAAATAAACAAAAGCGACAACATAAAACATAAAAAATATATACACAGACCTTAGATCCCAAACCAGGACTAACAACTTGATTTTGCATTATATTCCTTTAGTGTTACAACACACATATATATACATGTCGAAGCATTCATAAACCCCAATCCAGTAACCCTGGATTAGAACATAACCGTAGTTCTAGTCGTAGAAAGAATATAACACACACCCAACAATTGGGAGCCTCACAACTTCCAGTTCACATCCCTCCTAGAAAAAATAAAAAATAAATAGGTCTGGATGAAAACCTCCATGAGGCATCCAAGGCCAACTCCAGGATTGAAAACCTCTCTGAGGCAGTCCTGGAGCAAAATAGAGAGAAAAGGAAAATAAAATATGCCTGAGTGAAAACCTCTTTTAGGTGCCGAGGGTAGGCTAGTTAGTTGAAAGCCTCTTCTGAGGCGTCCCACTAGTCTTGAAAAAAAAATGAAGAAGGAAGAAAAAAAACAAAAGAAAATAACAAGGATGACACCATGACTGTTGACCCTTTTTTTTTTCTTCTTCTTCTGTCTTGTAGGGTTATGAACAGTGGCATGTCATGGTCATAAAGCAAGGGAATTATCCCATTTATCTTCACACCTCCATCCATCCTCTCTATATTCAACACCACCACTCACCTCTTCATCCATCCACACCATCCTTGAGCTCATAAATCAAGTTTTTTCCACCTTCTCTGAGGTGCTACAAGAATTTCTTGTGTTGCAATAGGAAGTCCTGTAACAGCTACAAGAAGTTACAATGAGCTATAGGAAGGTGGTTCTAGGACAAACAATAGCCACCAAGGGCCTTTAGGTGTAAAAAATAAATGGGGAGAGTCTTCCCATCATTTCCTACCACCTTCTCATCACTCCTCCATATCAAGCACATGAGTTTTTCTTTCAAACCTTACCTTCTGTCACCTCTGTAAATTTATGAAATACAAAAAGTTCCTTCACTCTATTTTCCAAGGCCACACCCCTTCCTCATCAAACTATAATCATCCTACCATCACCCTAAGACCACCTCACACTCTCCTTCATCACTCATGCAGAGCTAGAAGCCTAAAACATACAGAGAAAGAGGTTGCTACAGGAAAAAGCAACTTCCTGTAGAAAGTTCTATTGAAGCACCATAAAATCCCTAAAGATGGGTTTTACTAATCATGGAGACCAAGAAGACTTGTGAGATGAATCTGAAGCCAAAAATAGTACTACAGGGAGGATTATCCACCAAAAAACATACACCTAAAGACTCAACAAGGTACCTACACACACAACAAACAAATCAAGTTAAAACACCTCAAAAGGAAAGAAGACACAACAAAGAATCAAGCAACAATACAAACACAGTGATGCAACTCCAGCTCCAACTTCAACATGCATCATCCTGTGACAATTGGCAAGGACGAAGGGCTTAGGTATGAAAATCTCCCGCCCTCTCCTTATGCACAAGTGACTAAATGAATGAATGATGAAGAGGGGAACTTTAATACGCTGAAGGTGACTAGTTAACCTAGCTACCTCGACCAGTTAAACAAAAAGTGAATGGTGGAGTAATCATGCAACATGTAGCTATCAAATTAGTTGAAGTGAAATCAACAAGAGTGGGTGTTGATTACGAGGGAGAAGAGAATGATATCTTTGAGTGGGAACAACGGTCCAAATGAGGAAAAATCGTGCAAGGGACAGGTCATCACATTGCTCCTAGCCAACTCGAACTAGCATAAAAGGTACTTGAGCGTGCTTCCCCTCACACATTTGGTCATTCCAAGATCTATTTGAGAGAGGAAAAATATTGCAAGGCACAGAGGGGCTTTGAACCATCGACCCTCTACTGCTACAGGAAATCTTGTAACTACTACAGGAAGTTCTGTAACTTCTACATGAAAGTCTTGACTGCTACAGGAAGAGCCAAGGGGTGCCGCAGAAGGATAGGATAGGTATATGTGTGAAACTAAATCCCCAATTAGTTTAGGAAACTCCCATTCTTCAGCTAAGAGCATCAATTTTAAAATTAAGTTTCCATTACCTCGCCTATCCTTCACAATTTCACACAATTTCTCTTAAAATTTTGCAGTATTTGGTCATAAAATTGTGAAATTGGAGGGTCTGTGTGTGGGGACCAGAGGATAATTATATAGTGGGGGATGTGATAAGAAGTTTAAGTGGCCCTCTGCTACCATTTAATTCAATAACTGAGGCCATAAAAAAAACCTTCCCTACACCTAATCAAAGGAAACAAGAGAATATGGGGGGTGGGTTCAACAAGAGAGAACCTAATGACACCAGAATGATTTGTTTGCACCCTCATTTAGAAGACATCATTAGGAGACATCAATGGTTAGGATTCCTCGAATTATTAAAAGGATATGATGAAGTAGTTTCCTTTGATTTTTTTATGGCTTTGAATTCCCAATCAGATGTCAGTTCCACAACTGTAATAAGAGGGTTAGCCATTACCATCAGTACTAAAGTGATCAACAGAGTAACCACACTGCCCCTAGGGATTAAATGGAATAGAGGAGACAAATTCACTAGTGCCACTGCAAAGAATAATTTCTTTAGGTCTAGGGAGAGACACGTGGAAGATAAAAATGGGGTTAGGAGAGAATGTTTTCCTTACCCATGGGATGAGGTAGCCTTTAACATCTTAAGATACATCTCCTGTAAAGGAAGACTAAATTTAGTGTATGGATATTATTTTAGGCTATTTCATGAGCTTATATGCCAAACAAATTTACCTCTTGACCATATATTTAATGCACCTTACTTCCCCCTCCATTCCATCAGAGACATGAGCCAAAAGGTCAGAGAAGGGAAACATAAACACTTAGCCCATCACAACCTTATTAAGATGATAGTGGAATATTCCCTAAAGCACTTAAGAATCATTGTCCCATGGTCCAAATTAGGAGATATTTATAGGGAGGCACCCATAGGAACTTATAGCATTACTCTTGAGGAAACCCTCATATCTAGCATTGGGGGTAGAGACACCAGATCAGAGGAAGAAGAAGAGGCAGAAGCAGAAATGGAAATAGATGATAAGGGAAAAGAGGAAGATATGTTAGGAGAGAGGCCCTAAGTACTAGAAATACCAATGTACCAATGGAAACAAAGATATTCTCCAAGGAACACTGAAGATGAGGTGGCTACAACTTTAGCCACCTTGGGAAATCCTGTGAAATCCAAGAAGAAAAGGCCCAAAAAAACCCCTCTCTACTTTAAAACAGAAAAAAAAACCACTAGAATAAGACAGGTCAGACCCCATGCTCCCACAAAAGTTCCAATCTCCATTGATGGGTCCCCAAGTAAAAAAGAGGAGGTAGGGCCAAATGAGGCAAAGATTGAGGAGGTCACCTCTCCAAAGCCAAAAAATAAGGCTCCCATAGCCTATGTAAGGAGGTACACCACCATGGAATCACCCTTAAAGCAACCAGAAGCACCCACTAACATCCAAAACAAAGGAAAAAGCATACTATAGGAAAAACAGAGCCTACTACAGGAAAACATAGCATGCTACAAGAAACTCAGAAGATGCTACATGAAGAGAAGGATGGGCATCAGGAAGGGTAGAGGGAAAATATTTAAGGGACGAGTGCACAAATGGAAGGACAAGAGATGCGTTAGGGGATACAAGCTGGACACCAAATCCAAAAGACAATAGCCTCCTCACAAATAGTTGAAAAACAAATCACAGTATTTCTAGAACCTACCCCACAACCTAATTTGGGATCCTATTATAAGTTCATTGAGGGAGGAAGGTTGATCCTTGAGAAATTCACAGTCCCCCTCCTATATGAGATGGAAAGAGAGAGAGGGAGCACCCATAGGTGGATGCAAATAGACAAATCAAAGGATGTTTGGGATATGGGGTTGATGGAGGAAAGGGTATTGGAAATGGGAAAAGAGCTAGCTGATGCAAGGCTCAAAGAAGATATGGTGAAGAGCAACTGCAAGTATCAAAAGAAGAAAACATGAGTCTATAGAGGCAGCTACAGGAAAAGGACAACCAAATTGTCACCATGGCCAACCTTTGCAAAGAGGTCATGCAGTATAGAAAACCTTCAAAATCCTATGCAGTCTACCTAAAAGAGTAATGGGTACAATTCCAAATCAAAACCTTAGCTCAACATGGCTCCCTACCATTTCAAAGCTATAGATAGTTCATTGATTTCTTCACACAGTCTAGTGTAGGAGAGAGGGATAGGATGGCATAATTCTACATGCACAACCTCATTTTAGATGATATTAATAATTAGGACACAAATTCTAGGTTGGGGGATATGCAATTAATGGCTCTAGCATCCTGGCAGGAGTAATGGTAAGAGAATAAAGAGAACCTCTATGACCAGATCAGAACTAATAAGCCCCAGGGGAATCATTATTAATCATCAATTGATCTCAAATGATGGTGTACTGGAACCTAGATACATTGAGACACAAGGTCAAGCCATTGCTCACTTTGATGATATATCTAGGTCGCTAGGAGAAGAGAGTTTGCAGGCATGCCAAAGAAGATAACACACCTTACCACTTAGCCTACAGTTGAGGGAACACCATTCTCGCAAGAGAATGAGGAATGAATTGGAAAGAGCACCCTTATAGAAACAAGCTATGCAAAGAATGAAGATACAATGGTTAGGCTTGACGCTCAACCCACCTTTGCTGCTGGGGCTTCATGAAGGGAGAGATAAAACAAAGGAACAAAAGGAGTGGGATGAGGCAGAAAGGAATGCAAGATTCTACCCACCAGAAGGCACTCCCTCTTTTCTACCTTGGGATATCAGAGAGGCCACTAGGGACTTGAAAGGGATCAATAAGGAGGACTGAGTTTCTCAAAGGATGAGCAACCATTCCAATAGGGGATGATGATGAGGCCGATCATTAGGTATATTTTAAGGGGTTAAAATTCCATAACTCAGCTATTAAGTTACCTTTCTCTCACATTTATTAATTTTTTTTTTCATATTATGCTTAATGAGAAGGGTTTATGATGTTTGTCATGTCTTGTTGCCTAATCTGAATTAATTGCAGGAAATAAAGTTATTTTTGAGATATTTTCCACCTAAGGGCTTGGAGTAGACAACAAGAAGAGATTGTAGGAGGTTTATCCACCTCCTTAAATCTCTCAATAAACCAATATCACATCGATATATCTCCCAATAGCTCAAAGGCAAAGGCAAACAAGAAAAGTGATAGTTATGAGGAACCGAGCTCCACTTTTCACGAGATCAAGGAGGAATTATTCCTACTTTTTAGCAAGTTTTTGGTAGCTACCCATTTGTATAAATAAGCATATGCAAGAGCTCATTAGGATTCACATTTTATATTAAGATAGGTTGCTCTTGAGCTCTGATTTAATGTTATTTTTTACCGCCATGTGATGTATTAGACATTTTTATGCAATGATAATGAAAAGTTCCTTATTCCACCACTGATTTAGTCTCAGAGGGCTGATTCTTTTGCATTAGGGCCTAATCCATTGGCTAAGTACATCTTGTGTATTTATATTCTCTCTTTATGCTTCAACATCTTGTTTAGGCTGTTTACATTCTAGCAACATCAAAAATCCATCACAACTATGCTTGTATCCTCTCTTCCTCACCTCTCTCATGGGAGATTGAGGAGAAGGATCTCCAACCACAGATAAAAAGTAGTTTGTTTATGATTTCTTGGAAATTTATATATAGTGTGATTATCATGCTCATAATATTCTTATTGTAAGTTAGGAGTTGGATTTGTGTTAGATTATATTTTAACATAGATTAAGTAGGGTTTTTCAATTCAACTCATCTTCTCCACTTGTTAACATGCTAGTTTGTCAATAAGTCATGCATTGATGTGTGTAGTGATTGCAGGGTTGTCTATAGTTTCAGGGAAAGGATCCTCTCCATCTCATCCATCCTCCTTCTCTCCAACCTCCAAATATGCCACCAAAACCTTGTTTTGTGAAACTACATGAAGTTAATGGAGGAAACATGCCTCCCAAGGGTTCTGAGTTTAGCTGGAGGTGTTGGCCACCTCTCCCTCACCTCATTCCATTTTCTCTCACCTTTCCACACCTTCTTTGCACCCTTTTCATCCTTAAAACCCTATTGGACTGTTTCTTGTAGCACTTCAGGACATCCTGTAGCAACTTCCTATAGCAAAGCTATAGGTCACCTCTTCACTCCAATTTAGCTCATTTTTGCCTTCTTAGCCTAGAATAGGATGCACTTGACCCAAAAATCTGAATTCATGGTTAGAAGATACTCTTAGGCCACTCCAAATCTCCTTCCTTCCTTGATGCAAAAACAGAGTAGGCATTAGGGTTTTATTTCATTTTAGAATTAGATTGAATTTCACATGCAATTACAATGTGAATGAAACAATAAATATGATTTTGTTTATGCTTTCATGAAGTGTGTGATGATATAAAAGTTTCTTTACTGCAAATAAGTACATAGTTAGATGATTTATTGCCATAGCATAGTTTCCTTTCTTGCAACTAGGCTAACTGTTTATGCTTTGATTTCACTTTCAACTACAAGTAGGAGTTTGATATACATTCTATTTTTCTTAGAATAGAAGCAATTCCATGCATTACATTAGCTAACTGCACTTTAATCAAGTAGAAGGAATGGCTTAGAAGTACTACTGACCAGAAGACCTAGTTGAGGGTGGCGTGAGTAGAATCCATTTGCTATGCATATAGCACTATCACCTCTAAGTTTGTACGAAACTCAGGTTGATAGGTAAAGATGAGTAGCCCTTGGGAGTTGTGCCACTCTTGGTGAAATACCAGGGCTCACCAATTTCTAGTTAACATATACTTTTAGTTTAAGTATGTTTTTTTACAATTTTCTTGGGAAATTGTTAAATTTTATTTCAAGCACGTTATATATTTTTCTATGATATGTAGCCTAATTGTTGAGATAGTGCGCAGATTGAATTTTACACCTAATGGTAACCAATGATGTATATATCTATAAAATTATTTTTTCTGGGTTAATATGATCATGATAATTTAAGTGTCTTTAGAAAATTACCTCTCTATATGTGGCACATTAAAGTTTATTTACTTTTTTTCACAATTCTAACCTTGTTGAATCTGACCTAGGTTTTGCAACTAATGCTTACATTATTTTGGAACAATGCACTTTGAGTTGGCTTAGATTTGTGAGTCTTGCCTAAGACTTGCTCTTGAAACTCGCCACTAGACAAAGTCTTTGTTGAGTCTTTCCTAAGTTTCTGAGTCTTGCTGAGTCCCATGCCAGACTAGTCTTTGTTGAGTCTAGTGAGTCTGAGTCTGAGTGTGAGAAAATTGATTTGGAAACCATTGATGCTTGTGCATTTTTAAAAACTCAATGGTGATTCTCTCTTGTTAGATTTTTTCATTACAATGGACTTCATCATTTTTTTAAATAAAAATTTTGATTATTTTTATTTGGATTAATGAACATATTTGGATTTCCGTGTGATTCTTGTTCACATTTACTTGGTTCTTTCACTGATGCTTGGTGTTGAATATTATTTTTTAAATGATATATTCTTACAATTTACTTTCTCCCCTAAGTATGTCCAATTAATTGAATGGAAAATCACAAAGTTCCATGTAGCCAACCTACAAAAAAATTTGTCCTATTCTCATATTCTTATGAACTGCATGTTTGGCTAAGTTGCTACAATAGGGGGTTTCCTATTGTCTAAAAGTCTTTCAGGTACTATTTCCTTTTTATGTGGTCCCAAAATCTATAATCATGCTATTGGATAGCCAAATCTTGGCTAGCATCCCCACATGCCCCATCCTCACCATTAGATCGTGACCTCATGTGGGATATTATATGTTATGCATGTAGGACTGATTTTAGCTTGTATGTTTCATATCTTTCTACATTACCACTAACTATTATTTTTTATTGGAAGAAGGCCCATAGACCAGAAAGTGAAGATGCTTTTCCTAAACCTGGATATGGAAAAAATCCTGTTACAAGCTATAGTGATAATTATTTCAATTTTTCTCCATCAATTATTAGACTTGGAAGGCCTCTCTCTCCCTTGCCAAGGATGGGAGTTGGAAAACATTTCTATCTACTCTCTAGGTTAAGATATGGAAGGGTTTCCTCCCCCCCAAGAGTTGGAATTGGAAGGGATCCTTCTCCATCAAGTGTTGGAGGAAGGAGTGTTCCTCTGACATCATCAAGAATCAAAGTTGGAAGGACTCATTCTCCATCAAGTATTGTGTGAAGGTTGAATGATAGGAATGTAGAGCTGGATAATGGGTGGGAAAGGTGATGGAGATCACCTTAGAAAACTTGACATTTCTATAATGACTATAGCATATGGTTCAAGGAATGGATACGATTGGAGGAATTAAATAATGCATGGTGCTCTAATTTATGCCTATGGAAATTACAAGTTCCAAACATCCTCGTATGGACTACTTTCACATGCACATCCACCTTAGGAAATTGATATAATAAGCAGTAGAATGGTGTCTAAAAACTTGTGAAATTTAGACGAAGAAGAATACTTATGGGAGGATATGAGCTCAATATTGGAGAATCATGGTAGAGGAAATGATAATTCAAGGAAAGATGATTATTTTCCTTGTGACCTAAATAAGTGGCTAGGCTTAGAGAGAGAGAGGAAATAATGGGCCTGGAACCTACTCTTCATAATAGTGATTAGTAGATACATGGACCCTTGTCTCATATGGATAAACCTATGCCGAGTTATAAGGAGAGATGAGCTCCTAGAAGGGTAGCCTTCTTTTCTCCATTTTTTATTTTTTGATCTAATTAGTTCGATTACAAATTATTCCCCATTCCCTTTTTTCCTTCTTTCTTTTCTAGAGATTTCCTTAGCATGTAAATATGAAGGATGTTTGGTAGAATGAATTTTTTCTTAATGTAGGAGTCTGAAGAGCACTAGCCATCTTATCTTCTACAATCATATATTATGTCTTGAAATATCATAGATACTTCCACTGAGACTTCGCCTTTGCTGAAAAGTAGTCAAGGTGCATTAGGACATAGATGTGTAATGGGTCGGCCTCCTCACCTAAAACATCAAAATCATAGCACAAATTCACAATCAAGGCTGAGAACACTTCAAGTTTTATTTCCTTCCCACAACAATTACAGTTCTGGCTCAAAATATTGATTCAATTTAACTCATTCTGTTAGTCACCCTGTGGCTTCAGCTAATTACTCTAGGTTAATAATACAAAAATACCATTAGGAATGGTACCAAAATCTTGGGAAAATTTTGGATCTTCCCTTGGCTCTAATACCCCAAAATTTGAATTTCTGTCATTGGTGACACCATCATCAAGTGAAATTCCTTTATCACAAATGCAATAATCACTGAGACATTATTCTCTGTCTCCTATCACACAATATGTACTACCTTCTATGCAAGTTCCGCCACCTCTACCGCCATCTGCACCACCCCTTCAACATCAGCAATTTCAACCACTAAACCATCAACATCAGACTAATTTCATGAATCCTAGTCAATCATAAGTTCAAATTCCTTCTCTCCATTCCTTCCCAAGGTCATTCATCATAACACTTTTAAAAATATCCACTTCAATCACAAAATTCTTAATAAATTCCTCAATAGCTACCATATTTACAACAAGTGTCACAATATGAAATTGCTCCAAAGTTGTTGCAATAGTTACCACACAACCTTTCACAAGGTACCCAAATTCCACAACAGTTACCAATACATCAGGAAGTACAACCAATTCTCTGTACTCCATTTCAACATATTACTTCATCTCAGGCATTGACACAATCCCAACCTCTACAAAAGTCATAGTTAATTTATTGGCATCCAAAACAATGGGATCTGTTGTGAGTAGTAGCATGGTGAATCCTAATTCATGCTTAGCATCAAGGCCTGCTTTACTTCCTCTAGGGCCCAATAACTTGTCTTCCTAGGTTTTAGGAGTGCAACCTCCTCTTCCTCCTAGCCCACCACCAACTTCATTATTGGTAGCATCAACATCACCGACATCATAGTTGACAACTTCAAACACCACATTACCATCTTCGATAGGCAATGTTTCATCTCTTTTAAGGTCGACAATGGAAAAAAGTGTAATATGTGCAGAAACTTCAACTGCCTCTTCTTCGAATCTATATTTGAATGTTTCTTTGGTTGTAATACCATATCAATTCCCAGATAAAAATGCAACTATACCTGCAATTTATACTATGAAATGCTTGTTTCCAGCCCCATATTTGAATGCAACACCTCCAAATTATGTTCCAGTTGAAGCACCGACTGATACTCATGATATCATTGGAACTTTATTCAATTCAAACATACTTAAGTTTGTCATGAATTTTTTCTTTGTGGATTGTATGAGGATTTTCCAAGACAATGCAGAACATGCGATTTGTGCTTCAAGTTTCCATAAGAGCACAAAAATCACATGGATTGGTATGTGTCTCGAAACCAAATCGTATCTAAGAGTCATAAGAAAATATAACCACATTCAGTGCTCGTAAATTGTTTGTGAGTGCCAAGGAATGGCTTAGTTTAACAAAGGTGTCAACATTCAAGGTTTTTTCCTACTTTATCTCATGTGTAAACAAATTTGGATAAAGAAAATAGTGAGGAAGTGGCAGTGTCTACTGATGAAAAACATAGTTTCTATGTTCTATTTGGATAACTCTTTGATTATTTGTCTAGTAGTGAAATATATAGATGGATGTATAAAGGAGTAGTGTATATGCAGACTCCCATTTTATTCATGCTAAGTAAAATCCAGGGTTAGGTGGTTATTAGAAAATACATATGAAGGATATTTGATGATTTTTCATGTGATATTTCTAAATGAGATGTTGGGGATTCTTTGGGATTATTCTGCAATCTAGAAAACTTAAAGGAAGGTGTTAGTGCAAGGAGTCACTCCTTGACTGCATAAGGAGTAAGCCTTAAACATCATAGTTCATTTCAATTTTTTAAAAGGTTTTTTTGAGTGGTGGGATGGTTTCTCAAATATTTTGAAATGATTTTATGTTCTTTAAGACTTTCATGCATTTGAAAAGCTGTGGCAAGTATAAATTGTGTGGGTAAAAGCTAGTATAGGTAGCAGAGTGCACAAGTGGAAGAAAATGAATAGATGGTACCTATTCCAAGAAATATTCCTATCCTAAATCAATCACAAATTTATGATGATGGATCTTTACATAAAATTAATTTATGTGAAGTATAAATTATTCCATAAATCCTTTATGAAATCTTCACTGACATGTTCTATAACATACATATAACTTGCAGAAAACTGAATGCAGATAATTTACTGTTAAATCCTTTAAAAACTTATCACTCACACCTTACTAGTTGCTGCAATTCATATTTTAGAAGAAATTAACAAATAAAAGAGACACACCACACATTAGATGTTCCCTGAGTCACAAAATCCTCCAGCATGAAGCAAATTTTTTTTTATTATTATATTCAGTCTTGAGGTAGACCAACATCCAACTTGGAAACAATATTTACAAGTGGTATATATAGCAAGAGAGGAACCAACTCCATCTCTTCTAAAAATAAGGAAACATTAATTCTAACATAAAATATGTGTCAAAAGATATTACATCCATATCTCATCAAAATCTAACATAAAGGTGAGATGGAGAAGAAATAAGACAATAAATTTGGGTTGGAATGCTGAGTGTGCTGTCATACTACCCCTTTTTATACTGAGTTATCTCCTTGTGTCTTGGATAACCATGTAGCTCCATTTAATAAGACCTCCAACAACCTCAAAAACACCTCTCACCATCACTTGTATTATCCATTTGGTTATGGGTTCTTATCCATCCTTAATTGGCTTGAAAAAACTTACTGACAAGTGTCAAAATTAAGTTAAAACATGTGCTACCAGAAATTTTGGTAAAAACCTATAAGTGCATAAAATATGGAATGATACCTAAAATTCCGGCAGCGCCCTATTTCTTTTTAAAAAATACACAGAAAATAGTGAAAATTTTGTTCAAACTTATATTCCTTGACACCTAAGCTACTGTTCAAAATTGTAATTGATAAGAAAAAAGGAACTAGTACCAAAAACCTTTTTACCTTCCCTCTATGTGTGTTGTAGCTTTAGCTAGCTTATCCAAGTCTGTTTTGTTGTCAGCAACTGATGATTTGTATCTGGTTTCTCTTGTAGTTGCCTCCTTGACAATATCTTTGTCCTCCTTAGAACCCCTTTGTGTTTTTCTTCTCTTTGAGGGCTCTGGGTTCTGTTCTGAAGGGGTTGTGTTCTTTCTTTTCTTCATGGATTTTTCTGTTTTTGAACCTTAATATTTACCTTCAATGTCAATAACCTCTGTCATTAGGCTTGGATTATGTAGAGCTTTGGACTTAAGCCTAAACTAATTGTTGTTTTTTGTATGCCTCTTTTTTGTGCTAGCAATAAGTTTAGTTTCTTCTTTCTTCTTCTTGTTGCTGATTTCATATCCAACATCCTTGATGAGTTATTCATCTGATGGTGTAGGCTAATACTCTTTCTTCAAATTTTTTTGAATATGTGTTGTGAAACCAACTCCAAAAATAGAAGAAAAGAGATATCAACGCCTTAGAAATAAGCCACTTCGAGGGGGAAACCTCCAATACATTTCATGAATGAACAATTCTTGGATGATACAAATTACAAAACCTCCTTTCTATATATAGGATTCTATGGGGCCACAATGTAATCTTAGTGGGGCCACAATGTAATCCTAGGACCTAACAATAATAATTTAAGGGCACAATAATAACAATAACCCTTGGGTTTCCATGTAGCTTTTGAATTGTGTCCAAAATGTAGTAGCAACTGTACTTGCTTTAAATGGATGAGATAATTCACAAAAGTGTGCATACTTGGTAAGTCTATCAACTACCACCATGATGACACTCTTTCCTTCGGACTTGGGTAAACCTGTCATAAAATCCATTTAAATCTCCTCCCAACGTTGACTTGGAATGGATAAAGGCTGTAGAAGACCCTGGGTCTTAATTGTCTCAACTTTATTCTGCTGGCAAATTAAACATTCCGCCACAAAATTTTGAATATCAGGTTTAAGGCCATCCCAAAAAAATTCTTTCTTCACCCTGTGGTAATTTTTAAAAAATCCCGAGTGTCCTCCTAAAGGAGAAGTGTGCAATTCCAAAAGAATATTTTGTTTTAGTTGGGAATTCTTACAAAGATATAAGCGATCTTTGTACCATAAGGAATCATTTTTCCAACTAAATGTATCAGATGTACTAGGATATTTCTGCAACTTTTGAATGAGTGTCCATACATCTTTGTCCTTCTTCCATTCATCTCTTGCTTCGGTTATCCAATCTGGTTGGATAATAGAAATGGCACAAAGCAATGCTTCCACCTCTTCATTCTTTCTTGAGGGTGCATCTGCAACAACATTAAGCTTTCCTTTTTTGTAGATTATTTCAAAGTCATAACCCAACATCTTTGTGACCCATTTTTGCTGCTCTTCTGAAGATAGTCTTTGTTCCAAAACGTGTTTAAGACTATCATGATCAGTTTTTACCTTGAAGTGTCTTCCCATTAGGTAAGTTCGCCATTTCTTTAGTGCATGCAGTATTGCTAACATTTCTTTCTCATAAATAGCTTTCTGTAAATACTTTCCTTTGATTGGATGACTTTCAAAAGCAATGGGTCTTCCTTCTTGCATTAAAACAACACCAATTCCATTTCCTGAGGCATCAAATTCCATAATAAAGGTTTTTGTGAAGTCTGGCGTAGCTAAGACCGGTGCTAGGCACATTGCCTCTTTAAGATGTTCAAAGGCCTTAGTTGCTTCAGGAGTCCATGAAAATGCATCTTTCTTCAATAATGTTGTTAGAGGTGCTGCTATTCTCCCATAAATCTTAACAAACTTGCGATAATACCCTGTTAACCCGAGAAATCCCTGCAACTGCTTTATGGTCGTGGGGACTTTCCATTCCTTAATGGCTTTAATTTTGTTAGGGTCTACTTTAACACCCTTGTGAGATATAATATGACCCAGATATTCCACCTCTTGTACTCCAAAAAAACATTTGGATGTTTTTTCATATAATTGTTTCTCCTGCAATAGTTTGAGCACCCTGTCAACATGTTCAACATGATCCTTCCAAGACCTGTTGTAGATTAGTATATCATCAAAAAATACTACCACAAATTTTCTAAGGAAGGGTTTGAAAATGGAATTCATCAACCCTTGAAATGTAGAAGGTGCATTGGTAAGGCCAAAAGGCATGACCAAAAATTCATAATGACCCTCATGAGGTCGAAATGCTGTTTTTGGAATATCTTCAGTCTTCATTCTAATTTGATGATATCCTGAACGAAGATCCAACTTGGTAAAATAAATTGCTCCATATAATTCATCCAATAATTCATCAATCACAGGAATGGGAAATTTATCTTTAATGGTGAGCTTATTGAGCTCCCTATAATCCGGACACATGTGCCATGATCCATCCTTCTTGTGTACCAATACTACAGGAGCAGAGAAAGAACTTTGACTAGGTTGAATTATACCAACCTTTAACATTTCTGCAATCATACGTTCAATTTCGCTCTTTTGGACATAAGGATATCTATAAGGCCTGATGTTTGGAGGAACACTTCCTGGAATCAAATGAATAGCATGATCATGATCACGAATAGGTGGGAGTCCTTTGGGAGTTTCAAACACCTTGGAATGATTGTCCAAGACTTGTTGGAGATCTGCAGAAATAGATAATTTTGATGTTGGAACTTCTAGTGAGCATAATTGTGCAATTACGCCTCGTTTTTCTTTCTTTAGAAGCTTTGTCATGCCATTAGAGCTTATTATCCTTCCTGGCTTCCCTTCAATACCCCGTAATTCGACTTCCTTTCCTTCTGAAAAGAATTTCAAGAAAAGTTCTTGAAAATTAAAAACTACCGTCCCCAAAGATTGTAACCATTGTACTCCTAGTACAACATCAGCACCTCCCATAGGAATGGAAAGCATTGGACTAGTCAACACATATTCCCCCATGGTTAGCTTGATATTATGGCATTTTCCGGAGCAATTTATAGTTCCTCCATTTGCAACCATCACTTGACATTCTGGTGCTGGGTATAGGAAACAATTCAATTCCTTGGCTACCTTACAATGAATAAAATTATGGGTACTACCTGAATCAATCAACACTATTACCTTTTTCTTCTTGATATGTCCTTCTATATTGAGATTTTGAGGAGTGGTAATTCCTGCCAATGCATTACACGATATGGTCAGACTCATTTCTTCCTCTTCTAGGGTTGGTTCCTGGTGTATATCCTATTTTTGTTCATTTTCTTCTTCCTCTTCACAATCTATGTAAAATAATTTCTTCTCAACACACTTATGACCTTTAGAGTATTTGCTATCACAACTATCACAACTATAGAAAAAAATTTATAGCGACAATGCCACGATGACCTGTTTGGAGTAGCGAAACCCTAGAATCGAAAGCTCTGATACCAAATGTTGTGAAACCAGCTCCAAAAATAGAAGAAAAGAGATATCAACGCCTTATAAATAAGCCACTTCGAGGGGGAAACCTCCAATACATTACATGAATGAACAATTCTTGGATGATACAAATTACAAAACCTCCTTTCTATATAAAGGAGTCCATGGGGCCACAATGTAATCTTAGTGGGGCCACAATGTAAACCTAGCCGACCTAACAATAATAATTTAAGGGCACAATAATAACAATATGGGGGTTACAGGGGTACAATAATAGAAATAATGGGGTTACACTAACATCAATAAGGGACTATACTAGTAATATAGGGACCTAACAATATGTGCTTCCAGAATTTCTAGTAGCACCTGTGCTTTTAATTTATCTGTAGTTGCAGACCTTCCTCTTCTGGCTCTAGTGTAGACATTAGGAAATGGAGGAACAGGGGGTACTATTTTCATGGAATTAGGTTTTCTGGTTGAGGAGATCTCTCTTTTTTCCACTTTTATTTCAGCTTTGACTTCAGAAAAATTCTCTTTTTTTCTCTTGGCCTTCTTATGAATGTTTTATTTTTTGGCCTTTCTCTTTGTTATTCTTTTTTAGGCTGATGGTTTGGTTGTGGAACTGGAGGTGTAGGTGCAATTTGGCTTGCCCTATATAATAAAAAGTGGTCCCAAGTCTAGTTTCTCTTTCCCAACTCTTCTTCAACTAAAACTTTGATCAAAGCTTGATGGTACAAGCTATAATCAGAAACATCAATATGGGTTTGAACCCTTGCTGACATTTTGGTTAGGCTTTTCAATAAGAAAAATGGTAGATTCAATGTCTTCATCCCTGCAATATGAAAAATAAACCTCATGTGATAGAGGAATACAACTATGTACCTCCTTTCACAAGTGAGGTATATCTTGATAAGCTTGATAGCTTCTGCCCAGTCATTCTTAAGGTAGCTGCTTGGGATGCCTTTTTCCCAATTTGGATCTCTATGAGCATATTTGAGGAAGCTATTGAGATCACCTCCTGTAATAAATTGTCCTTTGAACCACCTTTCTCCTTCTTGGGGAAGGTTAAAGGCTTCAACAATGGAGTCTTCAGAAACCTGCAAGGTGAGGCCATAAAATGTAGCTTCCTCTCCATTAAAACAGTTAGCAAACCCTTGGGCTACTCTTGAGTGAGAGCTCCCTAAACTGGTACAAAGAGGATACCACCCTGACTGCATAAAAAAACTTCTTACCCTTGAATTTGAATCAACTAAATCTGCACCATGTGGCTCTATTCAATTTATCTTACCACCTGTTTTAGTCATCTTTTGAAAAAAAAAAAAAAAAAAAAAAAAAAAAATGACCATGTATGATAGGTGGCAGAGTAGGAAGTGTTTTACCTGACAAGTGTAGCATGTATTCACCTCTGGAATCTTGTCTAAGATCCAGAATCCTTCTCAAACTATGACTCTCAACAAATTCGAACTCAAACATTTAAAAACTTTTGATGACATTCTCCTTCTTTTTAGGTGGTTTTAAAATCAAATTTCGGTTCATCACCAAATGCAAATCATCCTTCATCATTGAAAATATTCCTCACCATGATGTGCACCATGTGATAATCCATCATCACCTTCAGTTGGATGTGTTTTCCATATGGAGTGCTCCAGATGTCTTGAGATTGGCAGATCTGTGACAAACAGTCACTTCCACACTTTTTACAGTTGATTGGATGAAATTTCCGGCAGCACTGCTCTGCAGCCAACCAAACAGTTATGGTGTGTAGTGTAATAACCATGATCACGTTCATTCAGGAAAACATTTACCTAAACATATGTAAACTGACTTGGGGTTGACAAGTAGGACGGGTAACGGTTCATTTCAAAATTGCGGGTGACACATGGGTTCAACGTATATTATGACTTGACTCAAACTAACTGACTGTAATATGAAACCTTTCATGAGATATCAAAATATTTAAAAAATATTTTAGGCGTATTTACACTATGACACATGGTTTGAATAAATCGGATGCGCTTTTTCGTTTATTTTAAAAAAAACAGAGTATGCTTCCAACAATTTCGACAACATCAGAATAAAAATAAAAAAGATAGAAACAGGAAAATAATTGACTTTCCAAAAAGGCTAAATTGGTGCTTCCAGAAATTCCAGTAGCGACTAAAACAATTTTTAAAATTTTGAATTTTAATCCTAAAAATAAAACTATGGAATGGACTCATGACTTCGCAAATAACTGTGCTAACATTGGTTCCACAAGGGATAGAGCCCTCCCTGTGAGGCTCTAAGAATATTTTGTAGTTTATATGCCTTGTCATTGGGCTATGGAGTCTTATTATGAAACAAATCGGTATTTATAGTAGACTTAGGCCACCAACAACCTTAGTAAAATAATTTTTTGAGAAAGCATTCATTGAACGGGTCTCCAAACAGTTCTGATCCTTCAAGATGTTGCAACTCAAAAGGTTTGTTCTGCATAATGTTTGAGATTCTGAAAGGACCAAGCCATAAAGCATAAAATTTGGAATGCTTACTTGGATCTTAATGTTGAGCATCCCACTTCAACACTAGATATCCAATCTAAAAATATTCTTTTTTAGTTCCTTTATCAAAAACTTGCTTTACAGCTTGCTAATATTTTCTCACCAAATCATATTGTTGTTCTCACTTTTGTTGCACTTCTATGATTTGATAAATTCTCCTGGTCATGTCATTTGGTTCAAATTCATGATATTGAAGAAATTTAGCTACATGAATGGCCGATGGAACTAGAAAAAAAACATTAGTTCCATAAACCATTTGAAAAGGTGATGTATTAATAGATTTTTTTATTGTCACCCTGTCTGCCCATAAAAGAAAACTTCAGTTTTGAATCCCAATTTTCTTGTTTTACCCCAATAGTTTGGTGATGATTCTTACCAAAATTTTGTTTGATGATTCAGCTAAACCATTCCCTTGAGAATAATAAGTTGTAGAGTGAGTGAGTTGAATGCCATAATATTCATAGAAATTTACCAATGGAGTCGCCTTAAAAGCAACTTAATTATCTACTACTAACCTTGATGGACATCCAAATCTAGTTATGATTCCCTCTAGAAAATTAATGACAACTTTATGAGTAGCATTCTTGGTAGGCATTGCTTCAATCCATTTGGTGAAGTAATTAGTTGCAATAAGAATCCAACGATGTTGTCCACTTGAAGGTGGATGAATTTATCCAATGAAATCTAAGCCCCATTGCTAAAAAGGTGCAGATACAACTATGGGCTTGAGAGGAAAAGACTTCAAATGTTTCTTACCGGTGAACCTTTCACATTTTTCACATGCTCTCACTTCAACACATACATCAGAAAATAAGCTAGGCCAAAAATAGCGAACTCTCAATATTTTGTATGCAGTATTTCTCTAATAGTGATGACCCCCACACACACTACTATGCATATCAAAGATAAATTTCTTAGATTCATCTGGGTCAATGCATCCTAACAAAAATCCTGTAGGATCTTTCCAATATAAAAAATTAGCTTTAATGCAGAATTTAACAGTTTTCAGCTTCAACTATCTAACTATGTTCTTATCATAATTTGGAGGAGGTTTAAAATGATGCAGAAAAAAGATGATGTCTCTATACCAGCTGCATTCATAAATATTTACATCCACTGCCATGTTGTCTATAGGTTCAAAAATATTCCCTTCAAAGTTGTCATCCATGAAATTCAAGCCCAAAACTTTACAATTTTCTTCAGCTATTAGTTTGGCTAATCCTTGACCTTTGACTAGTTTAGTAGGCTTTATCTCTAAATCAAATTCAAGAACTTTCGTCACCCAATTACTTATTTTTCCATCAATATGAGGCTGAAATAATATCTCTCTAACAATAGATGAAGGTACATAAGAAATAGCTTGAGCTTGTAGAATATAAACTCTAAAATATTTCAAAGCTTTCACTAATGCATAGGCATGTTTTTCCAACATTTCATACTTTAACTTTGCATTTCTAAGTGCTCTGCTGAAAAATGCTATGGGAGCTTCCTTATTTTCTAAATATTTTTGTAACAAAACATCAACAATAGTATCTTGTGAGGCAAATGAGAAGATCAAGAAAGGCTTTGGGTATTCAGTGCTTACTAGTTGAGGTGCTTCAATGATATCTTTTTTTATCAGCTCAAATGAATTTATGGATTCAATAGTCCACTCGACTTCTTTGTCCTTCTTCAACATGAAAGTAATATGCTTCACCACTTCAGCAAAATTTGGAACGAACCGTTTTAGGAAATTGACCTTACCAAGGAAATATTGAACCTATTTCTTGGATCTTGGAAGTGTTAAATCTCGAATTGCAATTACTCTCTTAGGATCAATTTTGACTCCATCTTTAAAAACTATGTCACCCAACATCTTACCTTCTTTGAAAGCAAAATGATAATTCTTTGGATTCAATGATATACCATATTTTTTGCATTTAACAAATACTTGGCTCAAGTGCTGAAGGTGTTCTTGATATAAATTTGAATAAATAGTAATATCATCTAAATAGATGACCAATAATTTGTCCTTTTATCCAATGAATGTAAATTCCATAGCAAGTTGAAAAGTAGCTCCAGCATTTATAAGCCCAAATGGCATCTTTGCATACATTAATTTTCCCCAAGGAGTTGTGAATGTTTTCTTCTCTTGGTCTTCCGGCCAAACTGAAACTTGATTGTACCCGGAGAACCCATCTAACATGGAAATTTTGTTTGAACCAGTTACCTTTTGAAGAATATGCTCCATGATTAGCAAAGGATAGTTATCTTTCTTAGATAATTTGTTAATATTTCTAAAATCTACACATAATCTGACTTCACCACTCTTCTTCCTTACTAGAACTAGATTAGCAACCCAATCTGAGTATCTCAATGGAATGATGATTTTGGCATCCAAAAGTTTTTTTAACTTCCTTCTGCTTCATTGGTAACAATAGTGGATTGATTTTCCTTAATTTTTGCATGAATGGCTTAGTACCATCTTTCAATGGTATCCTATGCTCAATGATAGTTGTATCATATGTCTTAAGATCTTCATATTTCCAGGAAAAAACGTCAACAAATTCAACCTCTATTTATTCTGATAAAGCTTTTCACAACTTCACATACCTTAGTTCTTTTTATGTGCCCAAATTGAAATCTTCCAATTCTACTTCTGTTTCATCCAACTGTGGTTTTACTGAGACATCATTGTGATCAAAGAGCTTCTCAAGTGGGATTAACCCCTTGGGAATGTGATTGGTAGGCAGCTGAATGATTGGCTGATCAACAATCTGTTTTTGCATATTTTTGGTGTCTTGCAAATCAACATCATCCTTCATGAAATCTTCATCTTGATCAATGTTTAGGACATCAAACTCTTCAACAACTTCAATGAATCTTCTAATCTCCTGATCATATTTAAAAACTTCCCAATGCTTGACATTATCATGAATGCTAGGTCTCAACCTAACTTCCACTTCATATTTTAGCTTCATAGGTATTGGAATCTTGAATGAGCTTGCTGAAATAGAGAGTGATTCAGCCAAAAATTTACTTTCTCTTGGAACAAAAGAAATGTTAAAAGCTAGGAATGAGTCTTCTACAATGCTCCATACTGCATTATGGTAATCTCTTAGTCTGGGATGCTTAGTTTGATAAATTTTTTTGATTTGCTGAATGATAAGTTCAACATCTCCAAAACAAAAATTTCTGAAATATTCATGTCCTTTGCTATTTTTAAACCAATTAGCAGAGCTTCATACTCAACCACATTGTTAGTTGCTTCAAATTCAAGTTTGAAAGAAAAAGTGGAACTCTCTTTTAAAGGGGAAATGGAAACTATTCCTGCACCATATCCTTCTTTAGAACATGAACCATCAAATTACATTTTCCATAGCTGGGAACCTTCATGATTGATCTACTTTTCAACAGGCTTCAAAATCTGAAAATTTTCCACAGATAGGACAAAATTATCCATGTGTAAAATTCTTGAACCAAAACCAGTTTCTCTAACATAAATTGGATGATTAGCAGGGTCTTTGCTGTCACTAAAGATATATGCCAGCTGAGCTTCTCTATAAAGTCTTCTTTGTTCTCCTCCAAAAACATGGACAATAGCATAAGTGAGATCCATTTGCAATGTTCCTTCAAACCTTCTAAACCATGACCTAGAAAGTAACATGCCAAATGTAGGAGGAATGTTAGCTACAACAATATCCATCACCATTCCTCTCATGGGTAACTGAAAAGGCTTTGTAGGTTTTAACCCTGAACAGAAATTATCTACACACGAATCTTATAACAGAAAATAAACAATAGCGAGAGCATAAAACATAAAATAGATAAACACAAAGATTTTCCCCTGGATCCCAAATTGGGACGACCAACTTGATTTTTTCATTATATTCCTTTTAGTGTTACAACACATATATATACATGCCGAAGCATACATAAACCCCAATCCATTAACCCTGGATTAGAACATAACCATAGTTCCCTTGACCGGATCTACAAAATACCAGGGGTCGAAAACCATTGTACCCCAAAGCCATGTGCAAAATCATGCACAAAACATGGGTGGGTCCGCATACCAAAAAAAATTTCGCCGGGGCGCTGCCGCCCCCCCTATGATCCCCCTGCTGCGCCCTGCGCAATGTAAAACATGTGGGTCTAATCATGGAAAGAATATAACACATACCCAAAAAGCTTACTGCAAGGTCTTTGATGACACCAAGGCATTGAAATTTCTGGGAATCAAAGGAGTATAGATCTTGGTATTCTCTAGTTACTTCAAGACCTAGTTCATCCATGACTACCTTGGGCATTAAATTATGTGAGGCTCCGAAGTCCATTAGGAAATTATGCAAGATATTTTCTTGAATATTCAGAGATAGATAGAAAATAGGGGTAGAGTCATCTTTGTCTTCTACCAATGGACCTAAATTAACAATGGTCTTGTCATCTTGAAGGTTAACAAAATCAGAAGCTACTTCGGTTGGGGGGGGCTGAAGAGATTTCATAAAGGTATTTTTGAAATAATCATTTTTCATGAGCTCTACAAGAGGAACATGAATCTTTATATTTTGTATTTCATTCTCAAAATTGAAAACATGGGGCAGTTTGCGAGAAATTTTTACCTCAAGTGAAGGAGTATTAAATGCTACCGGAATTTCTAGTAATTTATGTTTTTCAACTTGTTTTTCTGCTGGAATTTGACTGTGTCCTTATTCTTCTTGGACTGTGCAACAGGATGTGAATTATCATCAATCTTCTTTGATACGAGATTATGTCTGCTTTGATGATCAGCTGCAATCATGGAATGATCAGGAACCACTTCACTATTATGAGTATATGCCATGAAATCTTCATACTCTGCTTGTGTAAGATGAATGAGCCCTTCTTTGTCTCTCAGACAATTGATATCAGCAGCCTTCCCCAACCTTTTCGCTTCTTCTTCATCTTCAAATACAACATTCTGCAAAGGAGGCTGCACTTTTTGATAATCAACATCTCTCCTTTCTCGCTACAAAATTTGAGGAACATTAGGTCTTCTAAATTGCTTCCTATTAGGCAGATCAAATGACACATTTATGGTAGTAGCTAGTCTTGCTTCCATCTTGAGCTTGGACATCTCAGTAGTCAATGACTTGACCATCTTGGTCAACTCATCTAATTTAGGATCTATGTTTGAAGTTCTTGAAGTAGAAACTTTAGTTTTTTGCTTTATTTTTTCTTTGTCGATCCATCCTCTGAGCGTATCAGCTGCTAACACAATAGATTCTACCTCCAATGCATTGTCCTGCATTTATGTTAGTGTTGGAGATCTTCTTTCTCTCAATAATAAAAAAAAACTAGGATCAAAGGCACCAATATAAGTGATTTTGGCTGAATCTTCAGTAGGATTGATTTCAATAAGTATTTTGTTATACATCTTATTGAATCTCTTGGAAAAATAAAAAATTGATTCTCCTTCTTTTCTTTTTATTGCACCAAATCTAGTGATATAATACATAAAATATTTCTTATCACCCCATTTCCTTAAAAATGTATCATCTAGGGTTTAAATTCCAGTGATGCTACTAGTTGCCAAGGATCTGAACCATTTTATTACATCACCCTCAAGACTCTAAACAAAAACTCTCATCCAGACATCTTCATGCTCAATAGTCAGATTATCAGCATATGCATACAAATCAGCAAGGTGTTCTTTAGCTATAATATTCCAAATTAGGAAAGACAATAATATTGAACAAAAAACTAGAATGTACAGAAAATATTAATACAAACACATGAGAAAATCATAGAACCATTATATTATGTATCACAACAGCAAAATATAAAATATGTTGAGGAGAAAATCACTCAAACTAGGCAAACAAGCCTCCAATGCTCAAATACACTAAAACCACAAATGATGCTACTATACAGAAATGCCAGAGTACATGATAGCGTAGTCCCAGTGAGAGTTACTGCAACTGGTGTTATAGCATCATTTTTCACCCTCATGTGATTCATGATTGTCTCTATGGCCTTGGGCACCCATTCCCACAGACTTGAACAAAATTCATAAAACACAGTGTTAAAAATCCCATACGCGGGTATGCCTAGACTTTTCCGCGTGTATACGCGAGTCCACATGTACTTTTCTGTGTATGCCATTAAAATCATTAAAAAATATATAAAAATTCCCTATTTTCGGGTTGGGTTGATGGTTACTCCAGTAGTTCAACCACCCCAGCACATGGCCAACTATTTCCAACTGATTGAAACTACTTTGAGGGAGTATAAAAGCCCCTCATGTTCATGGCCTAAGGGAGAGAGAAATTTATAGACATTATACTCTGTTGGAATCCCTAATTCAAATCTGATTTCCCGTGCCTCCTGCACTTTCCCAGATTTATACAGGAAACCCTTGTTTCCTGGAGATGTTCATTCATTTATATGCCATCTCGAGTGCACAAGTCTTGAAAGTATCTTAGCGAGGCAAGGGCGGGACGGATCCAGATGACGATCTATTCGAAGATCATGGAAGGATTCAGGTGATCTCTCCACTCTTTATTTCTGTACATGCTGTTCGCAATAATGAAGAACCATCTTGTTCCTGAACTTATGTGTTAGTATCTATTTGCATATGTGAAAAGATTGATTCTTAAGCATTTATTATTGTTTATATAATATTTCACATGGATTACACTAACATTTAGGAGAAATATATTTTGTACAACTAGGTTTCCGTGCATGTTATTTCTTGTTTTCCAGGTTGAAGAGGAAGAAGGGTTGTTGGGGGTTTGGACCCCGCGGGATCTACATCGAATGTAGGACTACAGGTGAGTTCTACTATCGTTGTTATCTAGTTTTTAGCATTTAAGTGTGGTTGTGTGTGAGTCCTTCTGAATAGCATGCCCTGATCTGTGGAGGTTTTGACCCAACAAACCTCTAGGGTGTTTTTCCCCGAAACAGAACTGGCGACTCCGCTGGGGATCGCATTTTTGTGATTCCCCTGTTGGGTGGTTTCAACTGTTTGAAAGGTTTCCAACAGTTTTAACTATTCTTTCCAGTCCAGTTAACTTTTTCTCAGTCAGACTGAAGACCTGGTTCTTTATCCAGGCTTGATCTTTTTTATTTTTCATTATTTACCTTTTCATACGTGAGTTTGTCTATACACAGACGCATATACACGCAATTTACTTCAAAGGGAGTCGCGTATACGCGGGTTTCCTTTGACACAGCCGCGTATGCACGCTTGTTTCAAAACTGTTAAGTAGCGTATGCCTGGGTAGATTTTGAAATTTTTGATTTCTTGGCTTTTTAGTCTTGTATGCATGTGGAGACCTGTTCCTGCAGTGTCTTTATATCCTCTGGATTGTGTTGAAAGAAGTCATTGGTATTTTTTCTCTCGTTTTTGGTTGAAGACTAGCTTATCTGGCAAATCTTGTTTTTAGTGCTTGCATTTCTGGTTCGAGTACCAAGATCTCTTCCTGGGGATTCTTGGTTGTTCTGCTTTATCAGGACAGAGAGCTTTTTCTCATACACTCTTTCCTCATTTTATGTTTTGCTTTGCGCTTGGATTTTTGCCTTCTTTTGGTTAGTTTTCTTGAGTTCAGTTGACTAGGTCTTGTTGCAATTTTTGAAGAGTATTTCTTGATCCTTTGAAGTTTTTATTTGCTGCAAGGTTGTACTATTCTTCTAGGCTGAGTCACTGAGTTTCTTGTCTTCTTTTTCTCATATAAATCTTGCTACTAAGGTAGCCCTATAAGATTTGGAGCATTTTTTAAGTTTTTCTTGAAATTCAGAGTTATGTGGCTTGGGATTTGATAGTTTTCTTGGTCTCTTCGAGCTCTTCTTTTTATAAAATTCAAAAGCTCAAAAAACATTTTGTTTTGTCATTTGCTTTTGTTTTGCATTTTTGTTTTCGTTTCGGTACATCTTTTGAAGCTTTGTTGAGATTTCTTGCCTTTGGTTTTTTACTTGATTTTGGAAAGGAATTGTCATTGGTTTCTTCCTCTTGTTTTCAAGCATATTTTGACGTCTTCATATTGAGAGTTTCTACTTTTGAGAACTAGTTTTGTGGACAATCAAAAAGAGGTAAAACTGAAGGATATTTGGGAAATTTCTCTCTGCTTTAGTACATTTTGTATCTTAGAATTTGCATGCTCTTAGTTATTTGCATTTGGTGCACTTAAGCATTCAGTCTTTTTCATAGTTTTTGTGAGTGTGAAGTTTGTTATCTGAAAAGATTTTTTTTTTTTTTAGTCTCGTAGAACCTCAGTAGAAATTTCTTTTCATCAAAAGGCAATTACTGCATTTGCATGTAGTTTGGTTTTTACTAATTTCTTTTCTGCGTCACAAAACACCACGAGTTTCATTTCCGTATCCCTTTGACTTAATATAACATCCGATTAAAATAAGCGCTATAATTTAAAAGCAACTAGCAAGTTTTTTTTATTAAGTGTCATACACCAACTAGCTAGGTTGTAGGGCCTTGGATTAGGTGAGTGGAGAGTTAAATCTCCAAGGCCGCTCAAACAAAAACATAGAAGTTTATTAATTGAGCGAAATCCAACTCCGTTAGGTGGACCGGGAAAGCTCTCCTCTAGAGAGTCAAGCGCGAGGGGAAGTGAAGGCCGAGAAGAGAGATACCCCCTCTCTGATTTGCTGAATCTGACCTCAAGACCGTTCCGCCCGGCTTCTGACATGGATTGGTGCCCATAGTTGCCATTCCTAGGTTCCACATAGGTGACTGCGGGGGGGAATACCCGTGGTACCTGAGGCAGACGTCATATCACTTCCAGCAGTACTTCTGGAGGGTGCCCTTGCGAAGCTTGGGTACTTGTGTCGGCAAAGGCTGTTGTTAGGAGGTTGGCGTAACTGTTTCTGTTACCTTCGCTAGTAGGCCTGGGCCGTAATTATCCCAGACTACTTTCGGGAGGTCCTATTCCTCGCTTTCTTGTATTTTGGTGTTTGGTCCTAATCACCCGGAGCGGAAATACCTAGAGGCTGTTTGCTTGATTGTATCTCAGGGATTTTTTGTAGTGAGTGCTCTTTGCTCCTAGCTTGCCTAGCTTTATATTTTTTGAGTCTAATTAAAATTTGTTAAAGTGGCTGATCAAGCGCCTCGTCGATCGAGGAGAATCCGGGGGTTATCTCCCGAGAGTCCAGAGCCTTCTTCAAAAAGGCGTAGGAGTAATTTAGCAGGTGAGTATCACCCTGTGGCGTCTGACGTAGTGGACAGAGATCCTCCACAAGGGATTGAAGGTTTCGTAGCTGGTTTTGGTGTTGGTTCCGAGAGGAGCGCTCCGCTCACCTCGAGAGTCTTATTTCCGCAGAAAGAAGAAGTACAAGTAGAGGAAGTATCTCAACCCTCTGAGTCACTTCCATCTCCTCTTCCTCCTGATTATCCGTTCGTTGTTGAATACATCGGACCTGAGTCAGAGAGACCGAAATATCCTCCATATTATTCATACCTTTAGATGGCCACGACTGGGAACGCGACTTGAACTGTGAGTGCTGCAGGCATTCAGACTCCTGCTTCTGTAGAAGGAGGAGGCACTATTGCTATATCTTCGATTGCTTCTAGCACTTCTGTGTTTGGATTTGGTTTCACCCAAGCACATGCTTCTCATTCTGGTCCCTTCTGTGTTGGAATGCCCACTAGTGGGATTCCTTCATTTTCCTTTTCTGTTGCTGCAGCTGGATCTACACCCATGTCTTCCATGGCTAGTGGATCAGCTTCTTTTCAGGGGTTCCCCTTCGGAACTAGGCATATTCCTAGTTCGAATCCTTCTTTAGGGTCCTTTCCGTTTACTTCTCAGACTCAGAGTTTCAACCCTTGGTCTGGAGGTCAGAATTCGACTACTTTTACAGGTTGGAACCCTGTATTCACTACAGCGGGGGTAGGGAATTAGTTTTACGCTGGTCACCAAGGGAATGCTTCTTTCCCTTCGTCGAGTGCTTATCAGACTTTTTCCCCTCTTTCTAATGCTTGGAACCCCTATCAGGGGCTTTCCTCTTCATTCAATACTTCAGGAGGGGGAACTGGTCCGGTCTTTGGTAACTCTGCGTTGGGAGGAGGTTCTTCTCCTTTTTCTACGAGTTCTTTCTGGCAACCTGGTGCCTTATCAAATCCAGGGTATTCTTTTCAGAATGTAGGGAATTCATCCCATCAAGGATGGAATCCTCAGGCTCCGCCTCGTTTACCTTTTCTGGCAACGTTAAACTTGCCAGATCTGTCGAAATTGACGAATGATCCGATCCGGTACAGTCCGGGGTGGCCTCCGGTTCCCACCAAACTTCCTTCAGACATTCCAAAGTTTGAAGGCAAGAATGGAGAGGACCCGGCTGACCACATCACCACATTCCATTTATGGTGCTCTTCTAACTCCTTGATCGATGATTCGATTAGGTTGAGATTGTTTCAACGCACCTTAACTGGAAAGGCTGCCAAGTGGTATATTGAGTTAACTGGGGGCAGTTTTGCTACATTTGGAGATCTGGCTGTTACATTTCTAAATCATTTCCAGTTGCCTGTCTGTTATGATGCTGGGACTGAAATCCTAGCTAATTTTAAACAGGATGACGCAACCCACATTTCTGACCATATTCAGGAATGGCGGAGAAGGAAGAGGCTTATTAAAGCTCATATTCCAGGAGAATTCCTTTTGGAATGGTTTTTGAAATCTCTGCAGTCAGACATTTCTAAGGATGTATCCCTGTCTGGGGTATTTTCTGAGGAACAGGCTATTTTTAGGGCCCAACAGCTTGAATTGATATATTCTTAGTCTGGAGTCCTTCATAAATATTTTCCCAATGCTCCTCGCTCCAAATTAGATTTATCCAAAACTAAGCCTGGTCCTCATGGTGATGGACTTATTGGGTCGATCAATATTGGTGCAGCTAACCTGCTTACTCAATTGTAGCAGTTGTCTATACAATCTGCTCCTTCTGGTCAGGCTGTGCCTGCTGAGTCATCGCCTTCCCAATCTTTGTCAGTAAATGCTGTCCAAACTTACGATCCCAAAGGAAATCAACAATCCGAAGGGAAGAAGAAGGGACGAAATAATAAGAAAAAGGGCAAGAATGGGAAGGGTAATGCAAATAAAACCAACGAGCATGTTGGTGAGGGTTCAAAGGATAAAAAGAAAGTGAAGTTTCCATGCAAGTTATGTAATGGAGACCATCTTACGCACCTTTGCCCTAAAATTCAGGATGCGCAGCACTTGTTAGCTCAGTAGGGTTCTTCTAGTTCCCAGGCTGTGTTAACAAACCCTTTTCCCCAAGGGCAACAACTAGTTGTTGGCGCGAATCAAAATACTGGGGCTTCCTCTGGGGGCACCCAGGAAGGGGAAATTCCATCAAACATATACATGATGAGTGCTCACGTGGATGTCGCTACGAGATCCCGTGATTATGGCGAAGAAGAGTCTTCGAAAGCTAAGGGTGCTCCAGATGCTACTGAGCCGCTTCATATTACGAGGCCTACTGTTGAGCCTATACCTCAGATGCCCAAAGCATCTACCAAGCGTACGATGATTAATCCAAATGCTAGGGCTGCCCATAACTACTCTATTGTGGAATATCTGGCGCAGAGTCCTTGTGCCATGTCGGCTTTAGAGGTGCTCCAGTCTTGTCTGGCTCAGCGCAGTGCTCTGCTCACTGCTCTTAGGGCTGTCGATCCAAAGAACTCTCTTATGATTACGTTCGATATGAATAATTTTAAAAAGAGACTCCCTCATCATATGGCTTTTCATATTAAATCGTCATATCGAAAATGCAATATTTTTCGGACGGTCGTTGATGAGGGTGCTTCCACATGTGTGATGTCTCTCACATGCTGAAAGGGAATTGGATCTCCCGCAACTGTTCCATCTGCTACTCTTCTGACTGCGTTTGATGGTCATTCTCACAGACCGCATGGTATTGTCCCAGATTTGCCCATCTGTGTTGGGGGAAAAACTGTAAATATAGAGGTTGAGATAGTCAATGCAAGCTTGGACTACAACCTTCTGTTGGGGAGAAACTGGATTTATGAGATGGATGCCATTGCATCTTCATTGTTTCGGATTATTTGTTTCCCTCACGAAGGGAGGATTGTTACAGTGGACCAACTGGACTGTCCTCCTGTAGACCCGAATGCATCTACTGACTCAACTATTCCAAAATTGGATAATACTAAGGCACATGTTGAGAATTTAGGGGTTGGAATGTATTCTTCCTTGATGGGTACTTTCGATATTCCTCCTCCTACGGTTCATATAAATGAAATTTCATCCTCCAAGGCTCCTCTTCGAAGAGAGTTCTTCAGAACTCATTATTTTTCGGACCCTTGGACCTTACCTTCCCCTACCGCCACATTAGCGGAAGGTCAAGTGGGTGGAATGGCATTTCCAATGTCTGCAGCTGAGATTTCTTATTAGTCTATTGTTGACTTTGCAGAGTCCATCCCAACTCCTCTTTCGCCGGAAGAGTTGGATGGCGATGTGGCTCCGACTTGGACACTTAGTTCTTCTTCTGCCCAGGATTGCCTTGATACCACTCTTCCATCTGAAGAGGCCATCCTGGAAGCTATGACTAGTATAGATAGACCGTGGGATGATTTGCATCATCGGTCTTACTTTTTACCTGATTTGAGCGAAGTTGAAACAAGTTTTCCAAGTCCTCAGTCTCCTGGTCCTGTTCGCCCAGTCCTGAACCCTTTAGCACCAACACATGTATATGCTGAAGGGAACATGGCTGTGATTTCTCCAACTATCCCGGTGAACATCTCCAGGGATCCCAATGTTATTGAGAATGTCTTCATCGGAGCTGAATGTTCCCCTGAAGAGATTCAGATTTATACCGATCTCTTTAAGGAGTATAGGGATGTATTCGCTTGGTCTTATGAGGAAATGCCTAGTATAGATCCATCTATTGTCCAGCATGAGATCAAGACTTACGAAAACGCTAAGCCTGTGAGGCAAAAACTTCGTCCGGTCAATCCTAGGAAGGCAGCAGCTATCAAAGCTGAGGTGGAGAAGCTGCTCAAGGCGGGATTCATTTTCCCTGTTCCTTTGACTGAATGGGTTTCAAACCTTGTTCCCGTAGATAAAAAACAAGGAACCATTCGAGTTTGCATTGATTTCAGAGACCTTAATAAAGCATGTCTTAAAGATAATTACCCCACACCATTTATAGATCAGATCATTGATGAGTGTGCCGGTAATGAGATTTTCTCCTTCATGGACGGTTTCTCCAGATATAATCAGATTACTATCCATCCTGAAGATCAACATAAGACTGCCTTTATTTGTCCCTGGGTCACTTTTTCTTACAAGAAGATGCCTTTTGGTCTTAAAAATGCTGGGGCTACGTTTCAGCGGGCCATGTCATACGCCTTCCACGACATCAAAGAGATTATCGAGGCATATTTGGATGATTTAGCTGCTCATTCCCGAAAGAGAATGGATCATCCTGCTCACCTCCAGAAAATATTTGAACGATGTCGTTTCTACAAGATTAGGTTGAATCCGAACAAGTGCATTTTCGCGGTTACATCCGGTCGGTTATTGGGATTCATTGCGTCTAGGGAAGGGATTAGGGTAGATCCCTTCAAGGTTGAGGCAATACTTTTGTTGCCTCCCCCGTCCTCTATCCGTCAACTTCAAAGTCTACAAGGAAAGGCTAATTTTCTTCAGAGATTTATCGTAAATTATGCTGAAGTTACCAAGGGATTTATGAGATTGTTGAAGAAGGGAATTCCATTTTTTTGGGATGACTTCGCTCAACGCTCATTCGATGCTTTGAAAAAATCATTGACCTCTGCTCCTTTATTGAGTCCACCTGATTATAGCAGGGATTTCCTTTTGTATCTTGCAGCAGCAGAATCTACCATTGGTATGGTTCTGGTTCAGGAGGATGATGCTCTTGCTGAGCATGTTATATACTATCTTAGTCGAGGATTGGTAGGTCCTGAGCTCCGGTATACTCCGATAGAAAAGTTAGCTTTAGCAGCTGTTCATGCTGTGCAGCGACTCCGGCATTACATTCTTCTACGAAAAACTTATGTTTTGGCAGCAGCCAATCCATTTCAGTTTGTTCTCAGTAGGCGAGTGATTGGGGGCAAATACAATAGATGGATTGTGATTTTGCAGGAATTTGATCTTGAGTTTATGTCTGCCAAGTCCAAGAAATCATTGGTTTTTGCGGAATTGATCTCCGAGTTGCCCTGTGGGGAAGAGATAGTCTATGATGAATCCTTCCCAGATGAACATTTGTTTCTTATCTCTCCATAAGATCCTTGGTATGGAGATATCATTGTGTATCTTCAGATTGCGAAGTTTCCCTCTACTTTTTCGAAATATGAGCGTCGTAAGTTGCGTCACTTGGCTAAGAATTACTTGATTATTGGTGATGCTTTATACCGTCGAGGGGTTGATTCAATACTGAGACGCTTCTTAACTCTCGAAGAAGCTGAGGCTGTGCTGAATGATTGCCACAGTGGGGCTTGTGGTGGTCATTTATCTGGGCTTGCTACAGCCCAAAAGATTTTGTGTGCTGGGTACTTTTGGCCTTCGATTTTCAAAGATTGTATGGAGTCGGTCAAAAAGTGTCATCCGTGTCAAGTTTATACTCGAAAAATGCGCGCTCATCCAGCTCCGCTTTTTCCAGTCATTACTGTCGGCCCCTTTACAAAGTGGGGTATTGATTATACTACTTGTAACCCGCCTTCGGCTAAAGGTCACAAGTACATTATTGTAGCAATAGACTACTTTACGAAGTGGGTTGAGGCTATGCCTACTTTTGGGAATGATGGTGAGACTGCAGCTCTTTTTCTTTTCAACCAGGTTATTGCTCGTTTTGGTATTCCTAGAGAGATTGTCACTGATCATGGCAGTCATTTTCAGAATAGCATGATGGCTGAGTTGGCTCTAAAATTAGGTTTTTGGCAGGAGCATTCATCTCCGTACTATCCTCAAGCCAATGGGCAAGTGGAAGCCGTGAATAAATCCTTGAAGATAATTCTTCAAAGGAAAATTGATAAAGCTCAATCCAACTGGCATATTATGCTATATCCTACACTTTGGGCATACAGGACGTCAGTGAAAACTGCAATTGGCTTTACTCCGTTTCAGCTAGTCCACGGGTTGGAATCTGTATTTCCCATTGAATGTGAGATTCCTTCTCTTAAGTTAGCTGTTGAACTTCTTCCTGAAACTTCTAGTCTTGAAGAACGTCTCCTTCATCTGGAACATCTTGATGAGCAGCGTCAGGATGCCGTCACGATGAATGAAGCACATAAAAACCGAGTTAAAGTTCAGTACGATAAAGCAGTCAAACCCAGGGTTTTCTCGGAAGGTGACCTTGTTTTGGTCTATGCCCAAGAGAAAGATGTCCTGGGGGCAGGAAAGTTTAAGTCTATGTGGTATGGCCCCTTCATCATTAAAAAAGTCCTTAAGAAAGGAGCATATACCTTGGTTTATTTTGAAGGGAACGAGTTTCCGGAGCCCAAAAATGGGCTCTATTTGAAAAAGTATTATGCCTAGGCTTCGGCCTGACATTTTGCTTTTGTATATAGTAGTTTTACTTTGTACATATCTGGTTTTTCGATCTTTGATGGGATGGTGATGTTTTTTGATCTGCTTTGGCAGGTTGTGTCGGATGTCATGAGTCATTTTGGTTTCGCCGATGGTGCTAGTAGACACACTCGGAACTTGGCTTCCGCGGCTTGGGTGCTTCATCATCCATCCGGTCAGCTATTAGTATCAAGAGGAGTCTGCATTGGTCCTGCTTCCAATAATATAGCAGAATACACTGCAGTTGTTTATCTACTCTCGGACGCAATATCTTTGGGTGTTGATTCGTTGGTAGTTTTCTTGGACTCCCAGCTGGTGGTGTCGCAGTTGAACAATACTTATCGGGTTCGAGATCCATTTTTACTCCGGTTTTTCTTGAGGGTACGTTTGTTACAAAGATCATTTCAATTTTTAACTTTCATTCATATTCCTCGAGCTGAAAATTGGATGGAAAACTCATTAGCTAATCAAGCAATTGATTGGCATATTAATCATTCCATACAATAAAATTTAATCATCAAAAGCATCATACATTTTTATACATTTTTCACATCACATCAAATAATTTCTGTATATATATCATCAGAGTGTTCAAAAAACTATACAAAATTTAGATCCATAAGTCATACAAAAAATTGGGCTTATGCCCGATCATGTTCAGTTTCAAAAAATATACAGTCATCTGATATATAATATCTATCTACTCCTGTGGTCCCTGCCCAGAAGTTGTGTTCTTATAGAACACGATCGCGGTGGCAACTCGGCGGACTAACCGTACCCAGTCACGGGGTACTCCTACCACCCGTCTCTGGATGGCTTCAGGTAGATATTCCACTGTAGCCATAGGTACTTGGCGGGTTAACCCCTCCAAGTTCCTCTGTACAGCCTGGAGGGTCCTGTCTGGATCTACTGTATCCGCCTCGCCTCTGCGACCCTTATGTCGCGGGTAACCCTCAGGTCGCACTGGTCCAATATCTGTATCATGATCATTTTAAAATTGTAAGTCATTTTGAATCCAATCAAAAACATGTTTGTTTTCCATTTTTTCACATATATTGAAAAAATCCAAAAAATTATATAAGTCAAAAATTGAAAACTTACCGACTGTCCCCCATGCCACGCCTGGTGGAAGGACAAGGTCTGGATCGCCTCGGAAATCCATCCCGGCATAGGGATAGTCTTCCTCAGCGATGATTTGTTCTCCCCATGAAAGGAAGAACTCATCATCCCAAGTGGTTCGGGGAACTTCACTTCCCCCCAATCTCTTCATCATGTCAGCCCATCGGGAAATTCTTGGGTCTCTCAGGTTGCTGATAGAAGAGATCACTTTGGGTCTCAGCCCAGGAATCTTCTCGAAGAAGAATGTCATCAAGATTGTACCATATCCAAAATGTTTTGTCTTTACTTTTTGGATAGAAGTCAATTGTTGCTTCATATTCATCAGTAGAGCTATGCACCAATCATATAAATGAGTTAAGCATTCCACTGCTATACTCGTTTGAGTCCTGGATGCCTGGTGTAGGGAAGCAGATCCCGCTACCCTGCCAATGGTAAAAAGGAGGATTTTCATGTGCAAGTCTCTTAAATCTTTGATAGCAATTTGAGTTCCCACTTTCTTGGAACCCTCTACGTAGTAGATGTGGACGTAATCTTCCACGGTTAGCCCTCTCAAAGGCTTACCATGAAAGTCTACTGGCTCCCCCCTCCGGGAGAGTCCAGTAATAAAATAGATATCTTCCACCTCGATGCGTATGGGCATTTGATATATAATGAAGCAGTCTTCTTCCGGTTCCCAATAGTTCACAAGCATTTCGAGCAACCGGACATTACTCTTCATATTTGGCATTTTGAAAAACTTGAGCAATCCACAATTTCAGAGAATATTTAGTGATGCTTGATCCTGCATGACTTAATTGTCTATGGCACTATGTTCACGCTCTCTCCAAGATATAGTCATCCTGCAAAAATTCAATAATTTGTTCATTAGCTACGCGTTTTTCATTTTGGGTTGTGCATACGCGACTTTCTTTTTACACAGTCACGTGTATACGCGACTTGGTCATTATAAACCCGCGTATGCGCAAACCCGTGATTTTAAACAAATGATTCTACTATGAAAATTCCTAATTTTTAACTTATGAACGGAAAAAATGAATAACAAGGATGAATTAAGAGCTTACCTAACAAATTCGGTGAAGTTTGACGGTCGATTGCTCCTATTTTGACGAAAGAGGCTTTTTCTCTAGAGCACTTTTTCCCAAATCAGCAATGTAACAATAAACCAAATATGAGGTAACTTGTGTATTTATGCCTAAAGTTGAAATTTTTTTGCACAAATTTGTTCTGCTTATTTTTTCAATCTATCTTAAGCTGCATAACCCGGATGCTTGGAAGTGCCCAGATTGGTATATTTTCAAGTACATTTTGACGAATTTGAGATTTTTCCCGGTTTTTTATCCATTACTGCTGACCCGTCATGGCAGGTATATGATCTTCACTGGAATATAGGTTAGGGAATCCACTTTCCGTTGCATTTTGCATACTAGCCTCCATTCTGATCACTTGCCATAGGGTCGATCCCATCAGGTCATGAGTATTTCACCCATTTCACTCGCTGATTATTTAATCATGACTTGGTGGTAGAGCCTTCCTTTACATGGGCTTCCTAGTTAGTTCCTCGCTATCACTTGTTGCCCATGCTGCGTTTTATGTAGGCTCGAGAGTCCTCTTTAGTCCCGCCATGACTTATGTGTTAAAGCTTCATTCTTCTTCTTCCTCACTATCATTTTTCTGGCTATTACCCTAGAGGCTCCCTGGTGTTGTTGAGTTGTATTACTGCATTGCATATTGGCTACTTGTTTATCCTGGCCTTTAGCCGGCTTCATTTTGGACTCGATGTTTAAGCCAAATTTTGACCTTGACTATCTGTACAAGTTAACCATTGCATGCACTTGGCTATCGCGACTTGACACCCTTTTACCCATGGATGGAACATTCCTCTGAGTATCGCTTACTAGTTTCCGCCACCTTGCATTGCGCATAGGATCGTTCCAATCCCAGGAACTAGTGCATCTATTTCTTGATACTCGTTCTATCCATTGTACCATAGCATTATTTTATTCTTTTTTCAGGCTTATTATATGAAAAAGACAAAAAAATCAAATATAACAAAAAGAGCGGGAACGAGATATAACTTCATAATGTGATGGCAGTACAGTGTCAGTTTGTCGCCCTTGAACAAAGCATATACACTTATATATTTCCTTCATTTGGGATGGTTTTAGTTTTTGACCTAGGTTCAGCCTTTGCCTTGTTTCACTGGTCAGTCCTCCCCCGGTTTGTTATCTCTTCCAATCATATGGAGAGTTTGTTTTGCCTCCTGCATAACATACTTATACAGTGTCACTTCTTACTGCCATGGTCATCACGAGTTGTGCTTTTGTCCAAGGGAAGTCTAACCAGAGTCAGCCATTCTGCGGTGTCTCTTAACTCATTATTCAGTCGGCCTTCCCAGTTTTTTCAGTATCTTGTTCTATCACATCAGATGTTTTGGTCTTCTGCTCGTGCTGGTTTGAGAAGGTCCCCATTGACTTCTTGCCGACGGGTTTGTCTCTTATCGACTACGACACATTGCTCTGAGAGCAAACCTAGAGCCGCACCCTGGCCCTATTTCCATCATTGATAGGTAACCTTGTGCTCAGCATTTGATCATCATTATGGGTCTTTGACTGAGTGGTTTCCCCTGTGTTCGACGTCAGCATACATTATCACACTTGGGATTCGTGCAGTACCTTGATTTCCATTTGACCCTATCGGTGGATATCTCACCTCTGTGTCAGCTTTCATTATTGGTTGGTTCAGAGGGTTTCTTCCATGCGCTAGCTTCATCTTGTGCATGTCGGAAACGTACTTCGGTTTTGGTTCCGTCACTCTACTTCGTTCGATTCCTTCCAAATCTTGGCCTGCGGGTTACACTCGCGCTGGACTGATGTGGGATGCCTTAATGCCTTCCTTCCAGCAGATCTTTTCCCATCGACTCCGACTCATTGCTCTGGGAACAAGATCTAGAGTCTTTTTGTCAGTACCTTAGGGTTTGCAGTCATCAGTGGCAGACTCTTCGCTATCGACAATGGGGATTCATCATTGCCTCCTGATTGATAGATTCTTTCAAGTGTTCGACTTCAACTCATTCATTCGCACTTGTTAGATTGTACTGGGGCACCTTGACACTCATTTTCATTATTGGTGGGTTGTCTCGTGTTGGTTAACGGTTTACATTATTGACCGGTAATCCAACGATTTCTCACATGGTCGAATTCAGCTCATTTATTCCCATTGTGTAGAATTGTGCCATATTGATCAGTGAAGACCTCGGGTTGCATCAACATTTCTCGGTTCACTTTTGACGGTCCATTCAGTTTCTGCCAGTGATGTCGTTCACCCTTATATGTTGTAGTGTCAGTACAGCAGCATCCTATATGTTGGCTCCCGAGTTGCGTGATTGTACCATTTATTCCACCTTTTATGATTTGGTACTTGGAGATTCAGTTACTTATATGATCAGACATCCAGTTTCAGCATCATTGATCAACTTTCTATATGTGATACTTAGACATTGATTCTGACTTGTACTTCCGGGCCATGCTCAGATGATTCATTGTGTACTTCCAGTTCAACTATACTTGTATACATTTTGGATCTATTCTGTACTTTCTATATGATGTATTTTTTGACTGAGCATGGGTATGCCCGCCTCAGCATGAGTTGACTCTCTGTTTTCTTTCATTGGTTTTTAGCAGGCTGAAATATGGTGAAGTCCTCTCTTGTCCTTGCGAAGTTGTTTCTATGTGCATAATACATTTCGGCCATCATGTACCCCTTCTGACCTCATATATGAGGGGGCGTCTGTTATAGCATCATTTTTCACCCTCATGCAATTCATGATTGTCTCTATGGCCTTGGGCACCCATTCCCACAGACTTGAACAAAATTCATAAAAAACAGTGTTAAAAATCCCATACGCGGGTATGCCCAGACTTTTCCGCGTGTATACGCGAGTCCACATGTACTTTTCTGCGTATGCCATTAAAATCATTAAAAAATATATAAAAATTCCCTATTTTTGGGTTGGGTTGATGGTTACTCCAGTAGTTCAACCACCACAGCACGTGGCTAACTGTTTCCAACTGATTGAAACTACTTTGAGGGAGTATAAAAGCCCCTCATGTGCATGGCCTAAGGGAGAGAGAAATTTATAGACATTATACTCTGTTGGAATCCCTAATTCAAGTCTGATTTCCCGTGCCTCCTGCACTTTCCCAGATTTATACAGGAAACCCTTGTTTCCTGGAGATGTTCATCCGTTTATATGCCATCTCGAGTGCACAAGTCTTGAAAGTATCTTAGCGAGGCAAGGGCGGGACGAATCCGGACGACGGTCTGTTCGAAGATCGTGGAAGGATTCAGGTGATCTCTCCACTCTTTATTTCTGTACATGCTGTTCGTAATAATGAAGAACCATCTTGTTCCTGAACTTATGTGTTAATATCTATTTGCATATGTGAAAAGATTGATTATTAAGAATTTATTATGGTTTATATAATGTTTCACATGGATTACACTAACGTTTAGGAGAAATATATGCTGTACAACTAGGTTTCCGTGCATGTTCTTTCTTGTTTTCCAGGTTGAAGAGGAAGAAGGGTTGCTGGGGGTTTGGACGCCGTGAGATCTACATCGAACGTAGGACTACGGGTGAGTTCTACTATCGTTGTTATCTAGTTTTTAGCATTTAAGTGTGGTTGTGTGTGAGTCCTTCTAAATAGCATGCCCTGATCTGTGGAGGTTTTGACCCAACAAACCTCTAGGGTGTTTTTCCTCGAAACAACTGGAAAATGGGAACAAGTGGATCTTTTGATGTGACACTCAAAAGGAGCTGAAAATGGAGAACTAGTCTCTCAAACACAATCCCAAGATAACCCGGAAAGGGTTTCTTGAAATACACAAGATGCAAAAAGTGCAGACTGCAACTCTGTGGCTGAATCACTAGGAATATCTTCTCCTCTATCTTTCCAAGTGAAAGGTTGCTCCTTTCACTAGGAAACTAGCTCATAAACAGGGTTTCTCACCCCTCCACTGAAACATCCTGCAAAATAACGTAGTTCCTCAAGGAGACTGCGTTGTGGCTGAAGAAAGATGCTTGGCACAATGCTGTATGGTGGAAATGAAGGTCATAATAGCTCTCATGAGTGGGCACTCGAAGTCCCTCGAGGTAGAGTGTGGGATTCCCGCTTGGAAATACCCTTGTACTAAACAGTACAACAAACTCCGCTAAACAACTGAAGCGTGCAAGAAGTCATAAGACCCAAACATAAACAATATTCTGAATGCCTCTCATGGCTTCCATCCCTTTCCTTATATTCTTGGTGAGCTTCCTCACCCTTGGCCCCACTCTTTTATGATGCTACTTACATGCAAAGACTCCTCCTCCAAAACTGTGCTGTCCCCACTAGCTCCACTCTCTCTCCTATGGTAGTGTTGTTGATTTGGTCAATCTTGACCTAGTTTACATGCATTGACCCATTTCACACCAAGGTTTAGTTTATTTTGGCTAGCTAAACTGATCCACATTCATACTAGAGGTGGTTTATTTTGACTAAAGATATTTAAGAGTATCTTTACCCCACTTATTCATCTAAGCTATGAATAGAAGCAACATATAATATTCCAACTAGCTAAAAGCTATTTGGGAATATTACAGTCCTCCCCTCCCAAATGTTTCTTTTCCTCAAGAAATAGTAAAGAAGGATGCTACAAAATATTCTCTCTTTCCCAAGTGGCATCCTCATCGGATCCTATACTCTCTAATCACCCTGTTTCTTAGCCGCCTCTCCCAAGTATCCAAGATAGCCTCCGGTTGTAAAACCAGATGGCCCTCATCATCAATAGGTGGGAGATCCATGGTGGAAACCACATGTTGTCCAATGGCCTTCTTGAGGCATGATACATGAAAAATGTTATGGATCTTACTTCCAATGGGAAGCTCCAACTCATATGCTACTTCCCCAACACGACGGATCACCTTGTATGGCCCATAGAACCGAGGATTAAGATTCTCAACCCCCTTCTCCTTTATTGTATACTATCTATATGGCTGAAGACGAAGATAGACCAAATAATCAACCTCAAACTGCCTCTCTATCCGACCACAGTCTGCATATAACTTTTGTTGGTTTTGTGTTGTAGCAATGTTGTCCTTGAGGGCCTAGAGTATATCTTGACTCTCCTAAATCCAATCCTTTACTCTAGGAGCCTTGCTTGCCCAAAGAATCACATCAAAAAATGATGTAGCATCATACCCATAAAGAGCTCGAAATGGGGTCATGCCGATGGACATGTGAAATTTTTTTTTGTAGCAATACTCCCGCAAATGGAGCCAACACAACCATGCCTTTTTCTGCCCCGAAATATAGTTTCACAAGTATCCTTCCAGCCACTTGTTTACTATTTATGTCCGTCCATTGGTCTGTGGGTGATAGCTAGTACTCGGTGTTAACTCAATACCCACTAATAGAAAAATATCCTGCCAAAAGCCACCCATGAAGCGGCTATCTTGGTCACTGACTATGGTCTTTGCAAGAACATGGAGTCTAAATACATCTCTAAAGAAGAGCTCAACTACCTATGAAGTAGTATATCATGCATAAATAGAAAATAAATGTGAATACTTTGTTAGTCGATCAACAACTACAAAGATACAATCCTTACCTTGAACCGTAGGTAGACCAATGATGAAGTCCATGGAAATACTCTCCCATTTCCCATCCAGAATAGGGAGTGGCTACAAAAATCCTGCGGGATGGTTGTCTCCCCTTTGTTCTGCTAGAAAAGTGCACACTCCTTGATGTGTTGGAGCACATCCTCCTTGAGACCCTTCCATGAGAATCTCTCCCAAATAGCCCGGTACGTCTTGGTGAATCCTTGATGCCCGGAAAGTGGTGAATCATGTGATGCTTGCAAAATATTCTTCTTGAGTCTAGAATATATAGCCAAGAAGACCCAGTCTCGGTAATAGATGACCTCATCCATCAGTCACCTAACCATCTAGGATCTCACATGAAAAGTGGTCTTTGGAATACTCTACTAGCAACTCGGTCTTCCAATCTGTATCCATACTCATCAAGGACAACGTTGCTGGTCTCTGAGATAGAGAATCTGCCACTGCATTTATCTTCCCCTTGATATATTCAATTTCAAAGTCATATGCTTAAATCTTGCTTGCCCATTTTTGTTGCCTCTCCTATAGCTGCTGATGCTCAAGAAAGAACCGGAGACTATTGTGATTAGTCTTCACTCAGAATTTGTTACCCACCAAATATTGCTAGAATTTGGCTAAGGCATGCATGATAGCCAACATATCGTTATCATATATAGGATACAATCTCTCATGTGGCAGCAAATTATGAATCTCAAAAGCTATGGGGTGTCCCCCTTGCATCAACACTGCTCCAATGCCCTCCCCTGAAGCATCAAATTCCAACACAAAGGGCTGGGTGAAATATGGTAAAACCAACACTGGGCAGCTACTCATCACCTCCTTGAGCCTATAAAAGGCTCTCTGTGCTGTGGCTTTCCAACTGAAATCTCCCTTCTTAGTGAAATCTGTAAGGGGGGCTGCTAGTTGAGAGAACCCTTTAACAAACTTCCGGTAGTAGGTACATATGCCTACAAACCCCTGAAGTTATGTGACATTCTTTGGCTCCGGCCAATCTATGATAGCATGGATCTTCTCTTCATGAACTCTCACTCCATCTACTCCAATGATGTGGCCCAAATATAGCATCTTTGTGAGTCCAAACTCACACTTGGAGAGCTTAGCATAGAATTGCTGCTCCTCAAGAATGCATAACACTGCCTCAATATGTCGTAGATGATCCTCCCATGTGTGGCTGTAGATAAGAATGTCATCAAAGAAGACCAATACAAACTTCCTCAAGTGACCATGAAAAATGTGGTTCATGCAAGACTGGAAGGTTGCCGGAGCATTGGTTAGCCCAAAAGGCATCACCAAGAAGTCAAAATAGCCATAGTGGCATCTAAATGCTATCTTGGGGATATCTTGGTCCCTCACTCTGATGTGATGGTACCCCGATCTCAAATCAATCTTTGAAAAGTAATTGGATCCCCTTAGCTCATCCATTAACTCATCGATCCCGGGGATTGGATACCTGTTCTTCATTTTCTTCTTGTTCAAGGCCCTATAGTTAATGCACATCCTCAATGTGCCATCCTGTTTCTTCACCAAAACTACTGAAGAAGCAAAAGGAATGGTGCTAGGTCAGATGTGTCCTAAAGCTAAGAACACCTAAATGGATTTTTCAATCTCATCCCTATAGGCTTTGGGATTCCTATAGGGTGTAGTGATCACTGTTGGATCCCCTGTTCCAACTCAATAGTGTGCTCAAACCCTTGGTCAGGTGGCCTTCCTGGTGGAATACTCCAAATACTGTAGAATAACGGTTCAGAATAGAGTGTACATCTGGGTGTACTGGTGCACCCTTGGCCCCTGCTTCTGACATTAGCAGTTATACTGCCCACTATATGTCCACTTTGTGCAAATCAGACTCCATCCTGTGTGCTGAGACAATCTGGGGTGGATAGGTGTGTATGCCTTTGATTTTATGATGCTTACCACTCCCCTTATCTGTCCATTCCATCTCTAAGGTTTCCCAATATGTGGTATCCCTCCCTAAGGTGATTAACCACTGAACACCCAATATCACATTGGTGTCTATAATATCAACCACAAAGAAGTGGTATGTCAATGTGTAGATTCCCATAGTGAAAGTTAATTCCGGAACATATTTGGCACACTGCATGGTTCTAGCTCCCAGAACCAAAACTGAGAAGCCCTAAAAATATTCCATGCGGATGCCCCTACTATGCACCAACTGAGTATCAATAAATTTATGGGTGGCCCCACTGTCTATCAATATTGACACTCTCTAACCCTGAATAGTGCCTCTAGCTCTCAATGTTAGGTACTTGGGAACTCCTCGCAAAGCTGTAAGAGTCCCTCCAGTTGGAGAAAATTCTCCCTCCACACTTCCTGCTGGTGGTGCAACCCCTCCTGATGCTACAATGTTTGTATCCTTATCTTCATTAGAGAATACCTTAATACAATGTGCCTTCACTGCAACAAATTGGTGTCTAGGTACCCATGGCTCTTGATAATTGAAACAAAGATTCCTCCTTCTTAGATCTCCTCGGACACCATCATCAAGAGATATCTTCTCACGATTCTCCTTTGAGGGGAGAAATTTATCATCTTTACCCTTTGTTTGAGAGGATAAATTCTGCTGAAAAGGGGCTTTTTCTTTGGGTAAAACATGCTATATATATCTAGTTCTCTCCATGGCCTCTTGGAGTGTATTTGGTCTAGTGGATTTCACCAACCCATGCAATGGTTCAACCAACCCATCAATGTACATGCACACTCTCCTATCCATAGATAGGTCAGATATCATGACTGAAAGCTTTAGAAATTTAGAGATGTAAGTCTCTGGATCTCCTATTTTCTTGAGCTTGGTTAGCTCAACAAAATGTGCTTATGTATTCCTGGGGTAAAATCTCTCCACCAACCTCCGGGTGAAGTCTGCATAAGAAGTGACACTAGCATTCTGTAGTGTAGATAGGCCATGAAACCACCGCTCTTGTGCTTCAACTTCTAGGTGTAGTGCTGCTATCTTGATGGCCTCCATCTTTGAAACTTTTTTCAGTTGAAAATAAGTATCCAACTTCTCTACCCAAGCCTTGGTTGTGCACTTGGGTGATCCATCATAAGAGGGAAAAAATAACCTACCCATAGTACACTGTAGATCTTGGTTTTGCATGTACCCTCCCCTTCTACAGTGATTGTGGGATATTCTACCATCCTTGATCCGACAGAACTCCCGGAAGTTTAGGTGCTCCTTGAACCTCTGAGATTGAGATTCATATTCCAAGAAATAATCACTAAGGTTTTCTTCTCTTTCTGGCCCTCCCACCTCACTTCCAACTGATAGGAATGTGGGCATGGTGGAGCGTTGTGAGGAAGGCTGTATTGCTGGTTGCTCACACCATAAATGTGAAGTGCCAGAAATTTCTCCGTGATGAAACCCTCTAGGGGATTCCTTATACCTTTCTAATCTCATCTCCTTGATATCTTTAGCAATGTTATGCATGGTTTGAAGAAGAAGTTTTGGTATCTCCCTTTCCTCCATTGCTATAGATGTATTTCCCCACAAGCTGAGCCAAGATTATGCTCTGATACCATTGTAATATTCCAAATTAGGAAAGACAGTAATATTGAACACAAAACGTGAATGTACAACAAATATTAATAAAAAAACATGAGAAAATCATAGATCCATTATATTATGTATCACAACAGAAAAATATACAGTATGTTGAGGAACAAATCACTCAAACTAGGAAAACAAGCCTCCAATGCCCAAATACACTAAAACCACAAATGATGCTGCTATACAAAAATGCAGGAGTACATGACAATGCAATCCCAATGAGGGTTACTGCAATTGGAAAATGAGAACAAGTGGATCTACTGATGTGATGCTCAAAAGGAGCTGAAAATGGAGAACTAGTCTCTCAAACACAATCCCAAGATAACCCGGAAAGGGTTTATTGAAATACACAAGATGCAAAAAGCGCAGACTGCAACTCTATGGCTGAATCACGCTATATCACTGGAGCTTTTCTGAAGTAAGGCTGAAATAAAAAATATATGGTTGTATCTTATCCTCTCTAGCTTTCCAAGTGAAAGGCTGCTCCTTTCACTAGGAAACTAGCTCTTAAATAGGGTTTCTCACTCCTCCACTGCAACACCCTTCCAAATAACGCAGTTCCTCAAGGAGACTGCGTTGTGGCTAAAGGAAGCTGCTTGGCCCAATGCCATGAAGCTCATAATAGCTCTCCAGAGTGGGCACTCAAAGTCCCTCAAGGTAGAGTGTGGGATTCCCGCCTGGAAATACCCTTGTACTAAACAGTACAACAAACTCCGCCAAACAACTGAAGCATACAAGAAGTCATAAGACCCAAACATAAACAATATTCTGAATGCCTCTCATGGCTGCCATCCATTTCCTTATATGCTTGGTGAGCTTCCTCACCCTTGGCACCACTCATTTATGATGCTTCTTCCATGCAAAGACTCCTCCTCCAAAACTGCGTTGTCCCCAATAGCTCCACTCTCTCCTATGGCAGCGCTGTTGATTTGGTCAATATTGACCCAGTCTACATGCATTGACCCCTTTCACACCAAGGGTTGCTTTATTTTGGCTAGTTAAACTGATCCACATTCATACTAGAGGTGGTTTATTCCAACTAAAGAGATTTAAGGGTCTCTTTACCCCACTTATTCATCTAAGATATGAATAGAAGCAACATATAATATCCCAACTAGCTAAAAGCTAATTGGAAATATTACATTAGATTTTACCTCTCCCTCAACACTAAAATTAGGCATTTACTTGAGATAATATCCTGTAGGTAATGCATTCATAGGCTGAGGTAAAACCAAAGGGGCATACTATCCATCAACAATTGCATCCATTCGGTTAGGGGGTGGTTTTGGACATGCCATGGCGTGATTTGCTGGGATTTGTGGAATAAAAATATGTGGATTGTGAACAACAGATGATGAAGCACCAACTTGTGATGTAAGTACTGTTTTTTGATTGAAAACAAGGGAGGTACATGATTTTATGCAAAATCAGGGGATAAAGTTTGTAGGACTTCTTTAGGAACAACCTTTGAGGAAACAGTAGTAGAAGCAATAAACTTTCATTTAATATTTTTCTTGATTAGCTTTCCAGGGTCAGAAATTGGGATTCTCAAAGGGGAATATGGGTTAGCCCTCGTTCTAGTCCTTCTAGTCACCAAGTGTAAAGCAGTCTAAAAAGACAGCTGGAACTGTACACCTCAGAACTAAACTTATAGCTTTGTCATTCACCTAGGGATAAATTTCAATTCGCCTCCCTGTTAATGACGCCAAAGATGTTAGCACAAGGAGTCACTCCTTGACTGCATAAGGAGTAAGCCTAACACATCATAGTTCATTTCAATTTTTTAAAAGGGTTGTTTGAGTGGTGGGATGGTTCTCAAAGATTTTGAAATGATTTTATGTTCTTTAAGACTTTCATGCATTTGAAAAGCTGTGGCAAGTATAAATTGTGTGGGTAAAAGGTAGTATAGGGAGTAGAGTGCACAAGTGGAAGAAAATGAATAGCTGGTACCCATTACAGGAAATATTCCTATCCTAAATCAGTCACATAGATATGATGATGGCTCTTTACATAAAATCAGTTTATGCAAAGCAAACAACATTCATAAAATAGATTGCATGTATAAAGTATTCCACAAATCCTTTATAAAATCTTCACTTACATGTTCTATAACACACATACACAAATCCTTTAACAACTTATCACTCACACCTTACTAGTTGCTCCAATTCATATTTTAGAATAAATTAACAAATAAAATAGACACACCACACATTAGAAATTCCTTTAGTTAGAAAATCCTCCAGCATGAAGCAAAAAGGTTTTTTATTATATTCAGTCTTCAGGTAGACCAACATCCAATCTCGAAATAGTATTTAAAAGTGGTATATATAGAAAGAGAGGAACGAACTCCATCTATTCTAAAAAGAAGGAAAAATTAATTCTAACATAAAATATGTGTCAAAAGGCATCACAACCTTATCTCATCGAAAACTAACAAACTAGAACGGATGGAGAAGAAAGAAGATAAGAAATCTAGGTTGGAATGCCGAGTGTGTTGTCATGCTGCCCATTTTTCTGTTGATTTATCTCCTTGTGTCTTGGGTCTTTAATAACCATGTAGCTCCATTTAGTAAGACCTCCAACAACCTCATAACCACCTCTCACCATCACTTGTATTATCCATTTGGTTATGGGTTCTTATCTATCCTTAACCGGCTCGCAAAAACTTGCTGACAGATGTCAAAATTTAGTTAAAACAGGTACTACCAGAAATTCCGATAAAAACCTGTAACTGCGCAAAATATAGAATGCTACCGGAAATTACGGTAGCGCCCTATTTATTTAAAAAGAATACATAGAAAATTCTGAAAATTATGTGAAAACTTAAAATCCTTGACAACTAAGCTTTTGTTCAAAATTGTAACTGATAAGCAAAAAGGAACTAGTACCAAAGACCTTTTTACCTTCCCTCTATGTGTGTTGCAGCTTCAACCAACTTATCCATGTTTGTTTTGCTGCCAGCAGCTGATGATCTGGATCTGTTTGCTCTTGTAGTTTCCTCCTTTACAATATCTTTGTCCTTCTTATAACCCCTTTGTTTTTTTATTCTCTTTGAGGGCTCTGAGTGCTATTCTGAAGGGGTTGTGTTCTTGCTTTTATTCATGGATTTTTCTATTTTTGAACCTTTAGATTTACCTTCAATTTCAATAACCTCTGTCATTAGGCTTGGATTATGTAGAGCCTTGGACTTAAGCCTAAACTTATTGTTGTCTCTTGTATGCCTCTTTTTGGTGCTAGCTGTTAGTGTTAGTTTTTGCATCCTGCCAACAGTGATCAAAATATCTCTTTTCACATCATATGAGGGTTCCATTATGAATTTTTTGTCATTCCATTAGGTCATCATGCAAAAATTTGGTCACTGATTAGGGTATTGATATCATTACTACTCCTTTCACCTCCACGGTCAATGGAAATCATCATGGTCAGGTCATTCATTGTTGAAAGAGTCCCATAGTCATCATGGTCATCATTCAACTCATTCTTCCATATTATGCCATCATTAGGTCATAGTGTCAAAATCATGAAAACTTGTCATTTCACCATCAAATTCATATTTTGAAGGAGTAGAAATAGTTAAATGTCTTCAAAAATTTCAGGTTCCAAACTATCATTTCCAAGTAAGTGGCTTTGTGTTTACCATATTTGTCTCTCAGTTGTGCTTGGAAAGCTCATTTCCCTCTCCTAGGGTTTTGAGGGAATTTTTCTTGGTTTCATGAATTCCATGGTTAAATCATCAAAAATACTTGTATCTTGATGCTCCTACACCTTCCCCTATCCTTAATATACCTTCCTAAACACTTCCCATCGCTCCTATCCCTAAAAATCAAAATCTTTCCTACAAACCGTAGCCTATTGCTACATTTTTGACACCTTCCTAGGTTAGGGCCGTGTTTTTCCCTTTTGGACCCCTTCCCCTCACTCAATCCTTGAAATTCTACTTTCGCCTACTCCCTAACATCCTTCCTTACCTCCAAAAATTTTCCTAAGAATTTAGAAGCCCCCTATCCCCTTTATTTCCCATCATTCTTATAAATTTCCCTAATCCCCTATTTTGCCTACACTAAACCCTAATTTCCTCTCCCATTGAGCTAGGGTTTTCTATGGAATCAAATACATATGAGTAGAGGAGGCATAAGGGAGTTCATATTAGCAAATATGAGGTCATTCCAGCTCATAAAAATCATGTCTCCATTATTTTTCAAGAAGGTATTCGAAGGGACAAATCATTTACTACACATAGGGCCAGTTTTGCTTCAAAGTATGTTTATGACCAAATAGAGATGAATTTCAAAAAAATGAAAGAGTTCTTTGTTAATCATAGGCCAAGGAAGACAAACCTCCTTTATTTTTTACAAAGGTGGTATGGTTTGGGAGGAATGCTAAAAATAATGTTGCTATAGGAGATTTGTTGCACTTCTGGAGTAGTCTTGGGAAAAGTAATTGTCCTCCCTGATATATTGTCCAAATGACTTTAGTGATAAGTCAAATTAAAAATATACTGAGATAATTTCCAATGAGCTATCATTACCTCAATTGGGACTTCAGGAAGGCCTCCTAAAGTTTCCTGCAAGAGAACCTTGCGTGTTTTTCACCCCCATTCTGCACTTTTTGACTAGGCTTGGGAGAATTGATTTTTGAGGGGCTATACTTGATCATTTTCAGTGCTTGATAGGTCCATTGTGTAGCAAATAGAGAGATATTTCCAATGATCTATCATGAGATCAATTTGGAGTTAGGAAGTCATCCAAAAGTGAGTTAGAATATTGCGCTGCATTTTTTGGACAGGCGCTACGCTTTTGGACAACAACGCTGCATTTTTTGCTGAAGGGCACTGTGCTTCTGGGTAAGGCGTTGCGATTTTTCCGAGTTTTCCCAATAAGCACCAAAACTATTCCAAACTGCCTCTAATCCTCCAGCAAATTCTCTTATCATCTTTTATCAATTAATTAAGACCATTTTATAACCTCCTTGCATTCCTAAATATCAATTTCATGGTGTTATTGTTTTCATGAAAAATTGGCAGTTTGTCTAATTGAAAACCCTAATCCCATCTCCTCATTCCAAATTTGATGCCCATAAACCTTGCATTTCCTTCCTACATCACCATAAACCCTATCCCTACCCCTACAACATTATATCCCTTTCCCTAAATCCCTTTTCCCCTAAACCCTAAGTCCTAGGTATTTCAAATTTCCTAGGCACCCATACCCAAAACCTGTAAGAAAATTATCATTTATAATTCCCCAAGAATTTTAACCCTCTATCACCTCCAAAAGTTCAATAACTACTTCTCCCATATCCCCACTCCCAATTTTACATCCCTAGGGTTTCTAGATCAAAAACACCATGGAAGAGGACATATAAATATGGCTTGAAAGGGTCGACATACATCTTGAGAAGCTCCTCCAAAAGTAAAACAAGGACAAAAAGGTGCTAAAAAACATGTCAAACAGGTATATCACAAGACATCAAATCTGCAGCATCAAACTCAAGCAATTGCAAGAGAAACATACACAAACCCTATCCAAGCAAAAGAAGGGAAAGACAAGCTTGACATCCTTGCATAGGCATCCCTCATTGCTTAACACACTTCATCAGGCTTCCATAGCACAATTTTGAAGAAAATTTGGGCAATTTTTGAATTTTTTTGAGTTTTTGCACATTTTGACAGTATTTACAGAGTTGCACTGTCAAAAGCGCAATGCCCTAGGCACTGCGATTTTTCTAGGGACCTCCAATGACAAAAATAAAGGCACCATTGGATTAATAAGGACAAATACAGTCACCCTAGCAACTTTGATAAGCTTATTTGGGCCAACTGGTCAGTCAAGAAGTCAAAAAACACCTCAAAAAACATATTTCTACCCTGTTTTTGAGCCTGCCATTGCGCTTTTGACCAGTCTTGGGAGATTGACCTTTTGGAGGTTCAAATCAAGTCATTTTTGCAAACCAAGTAATTTTTTGGAAACTAGACAGGACATGATTTCCAATGAGATATCCTGAGCTCAATTTGGACACTAGGAACCCCTTCAAAAGTGGAGTTGAAGTTGGCGCTGCACTTTTTACACTCGTGCTGCGCTTTTTTACCAATTTTCTGTGTTTCCTGAAATTTGCAAAATTTATTAGTTTTCTCATTTTCACCTTGGAAAATGATTTTTTTTACCAATGTAATTCAAGGATGTAAATGTAATAATCATGTTTATAAGTTACCTAGGGGTAAATACATTAGGTAAAAACTCTTGATGAGATGTAATGAATCAGTTTCCAAAAAATGAGGGATGAGTCAGTTTGACCTGCCTACACTCTAAGTATGTAGTTTAATTTTTGGAGGAACAAATCCTCAACTTAGGGATTCGACCCCTGAGGTTGGGAGAAGTTTTTTGATGTATATATATATATCATTTATTGACTCATTTCACAAGATGGTCATAGTTGGATGCTATTGTATTGATCAAAGACTCTAGTGTAATCAGTATTTGGCAGGAATTTAATGAAAGAGTTGCAACTATTTCATTGGGATACCTATGGTATGGAAATTTAAAATTGTTTCTTTTTCTGTTTCATATGTATGAATGTTTTTTACTCTCCATAATCCGTTTCATTTCTATTATATGTTGATTTTCAAGTTGATAATTAGAATACATCTTCTATGCTCTGTTTTGGGAAAATCTTCATAGTTTGTCTCATTTCTTCAGTTTAGAAAGAATACACGCATTGTATTGCTCTTTCTATCACCTCATCTGTTTGATCCATCCCATTAAAAAATCCTAAAGTGTTATCCTTCCTGCCTACCTTGCCCCATTGAATGGAATGCAATCCTAATATTATTTGCCCTGACCTAGCCTCTTTGACCTAATTGACCCATCCAACAAACCAATTCAAAAAAACAAACCCCTATACTCATACCTAGCCTAAAACACTAATTCATACATCCCTCATGGCTGTGACTTTGTGGAGAGATTCCTCTCCAGTTTGGTAGGGCTAACTACCAAGCTAAGAGATTGGTCTGTGGTTATCTTTGTTTGGACTCTTTCTCAGCCTTAGAGATCCGGTGGAGTGATAACACTAGCAATAGGTTTAGCTTCTTATTTCTTCTTCTTGCTGCTGATTTCATATCAAACATCCTTGAGGATTTCTTCATTTGATGGTGTAGGCTGATACTCTTTCTACAAATTTTGCTGAATATGTGCTTCTAGAATTTCTGGTAGCACCTGCGCTTTTAATTTATCTGTAGTTGCAGACCTTCCTCTTCTGGATCTGGTGTAGACATTAGGAAATGGAGGAATAGGGGGTATTATTTTCATGGACTTGGGTTTTCTTGTTGAGGAGATCTCTCATTTTTCCACCTTTCTTTCAACTTTGACTGCAGAAACCTTCTCTTTTTTGCTCTTGGCCTTCTTATGAATGTTTTCTTTTTTGGACTTTCTCTTTGTTCTTCTTTTTGCAAGATGAGGGTTTTGTTGTGGAACTGGAGGTGTAGGTGCAGGTTGACTTGCCCTATAGAATAAAAAGTAGTCCCAAGTCTGGTTTCTCTTTCCCAACCCTTCTTCAACTAAAACTTTGATCAAAGCTTAATGGTACAAGCTATACTAAAAAACATCAGTATGGTTATGAACCCTTGCTGACATTTTGGTCAGGATTTTCAACAAGAAAAATGGAAGATTCAATGTCTTCATCCCTGCAATATGAAAAATAAACCTCATGTGATAGAGGAATACAACTATGTACCTTCTTTCACAAGTGAGGTATATCTTGATAAGCTTGATAGCTTCTGCCCAATCATTCTTAAGGTAGTTGCTTGGGATGCCTTTTTCCCAATTTTGATCTCTATGAGCATCTTTGAGGAAGCTATTGAGATCACCTCCTATAATAAATTGTCCTTTTAACCACCTTTCTCCTTCTTGGGGAAGGTTAAAGGCTTCAACAATGGAGTCTTCAGAAACCTGGAAGTTGAGGCCATAAACTGTAGGTTCCTGTCCATTAAAAGAGTTAGAAAACTATTGGGATACTCTTGAGTGAGAGATCCCTAACCTGGTACAAAGAGGATACCACCTTGACTACATAAAAAAACTGCTTACCCTCGAATTGGCATCAACTAAATCTTCACCATGTGGCTCTATTGGATTTAACTTACCACCTGTTTTAGTCATCTTCAGAAAAATAAATGACTATGTCTGATAGGTGGCAAAGTAGGAAGAGTTTTACCTTACAAGTGTAGCATGTATTCACCTTTAGAATCTTGTCTGAAATCCATACTCCTTCTCAAACTATGACTCTTAGAAAATTCAAAGTCAAATAGTTAAAAACTTGGAATGAAATTCTCCTTCTTTTTAGGTGGTTTTAAAATCAAATTTTGGTTCATCACCCCATGCAAATCATCCTTCATCATTGAAAATACTCCTCACCATGATGTGCACCATGTGATACTCCATCATCACCTTCAGTTTGTTACATTTTCCGTATGAGAGCTCCATATGGCTTGTGACAAGTGGGTTTATGACTAGCAGTCACCTCCATAGTCTTTGCTGTTGATTGGTCAGTTATGTCGTGGAGCATAATAACCATGATCTCCTTGATTAAAAAAAACACATACCTAGACACATGGATAAATGACTTCGAGTTGACAGGTAGGACGGGTAACGGTTGAGTTCATAACTGTGGATTACACATGTGGCTCAACATATATTACAACTTGTCTTAAGCTAACTGACTATAATACGACACCTATCATGAGATCTAAAAATATTAAAAAAATATTTCATGTGTATTTACACTATGACACGTGGTTTAACTAAAGGGGATGTGATTTTTCATTTAATTTTTTTTTAAATAGAGCATGCTTCTATAAGTTTTGGCAGCATCGGAATAAAAATAAAAAATATAGAAACAGGAAAATAACAGATTGTCTGAAAGGGCTAAAACTGGTGCTTCCAGAAATTTCGGTAGCGACCAATTTTTTTTTTTTTTTTTTTGAAATTATTTTGAAGCTTAATCCTAAAAATAAAACTATGGAATTGACTCATGACTTAGCAAATAACTGTGCTAACATAAGGTACCCCATATATTTCTAGAATATTGTCTCTAACATGGTCACACACACACACACACACACACACACAAATCTACGATTAGGTGGTTATTAGAAAATACATCTCCATAGATTGCTAGAATATTGTCTCTGACATGGTCACTGTTGAAGTCCAACAAGAAATTGTAGCATCTACACTAGTGTGGGACCAATAGGTCCAAGAAACACCTACACTAGTGTGGGACCAATGGGTCTTAGAAGCACCTACACTGGTGTGGGCTAAATTTGGTGCAATGTCTATTTTTATTTTCCCGTAATTAAAATGGACAATAAAAAGTAATCTTATATCATGATCACTTGTAATAGCTAATTGAGTGTGATAAACTCAGTTAACTCATGAATTTCGAGTTGAGGGTAGTTGATGAGGCATGCAGAGTGATTCTATTAGTTATGGAGTTCGAATTGCAGTTGGTGCATTAGTTTAATGCATGATAAATTAGTTAACTCAATTTATTGAGTTAAAGTCAGTTGGACTAGTTGTAACTGTTTGTAGCACTAGTAAGAGATAAAGTAAATTAATTAAGATTTAATTCACAAGCACTGATCTGCCATGCAACTGAGGATTTACTATTAATATCTACATGCATGTCAGTTCTAGAGGAGACCTAGTTGAGACAAAGGTGAAAGGGATGTTAACTATCAGTTGTAGGATTATTGGGTTGCACCCATGCAACCAAACACACATTGGATTGCCCGTGATCCTTGTGCAATTTAGGAAAGCCAAATTTCCTAAAGAATAGGTATTGCATTCATCAGGAATTGCATAAGAAAGGCAGGCTGTTTAGAGGCTGAGAATTTGCTAAGTGTTGGTCAATTTTGTCCAGGACAGTGTGAGACAATTAGCTGAGTGCTCGAGACTCTTGTGAGAAGAGTGCATTGTAATTGTTTCATGTTTCCATGCTGAATATACAATAGAAGATAGTGGGGTTTTGAGCAGAAAGCTTTCCTCGAGAAATTATCTATGTTGTGGTTTGATTTGATTCTTTCTTTGCTTCATATGATTGGCAATTGTGTTTAATTTCCACAATTGATTTGTAGAAGCAATTCAATATCTATCTTTAGTAAATTGTTAGATCGGATTGAATCCATGATATACATATTGTTTGTATAATTTCTACATAGTATTAGAGCATAGTAAATCACTACAGTGGAGGAGAAGCTGAGTTTGTGACTGAATAGAATTCGAATTTGTAGAAGACTTTCTTAGTGCTATAGGTGATTCAGGATCAAAATGGATTTCAATGGCTTGAGATTGGAGTATGCACTCGAGGGCATATCTAACTATATTTCTTGGAAATAGAGGATGGAGGCAGTACTGGAGGACAATGGATTGAAGGAATTCATTGACAATGATGTTCCCAAATCCGTTGTGATAGATGCTGCAAATCTTGATGCCTCGAAAAAGAAGGTTGCAAAGGCGAGGAGGATATTATTGGAGGGATTACGAGACCACATTGTCTCAAGTCTCCATGGAAAAGCAACTCCATATGAAATGTGGAAGGCTTTGACAGATCTATTTTAGAGCAGTAGTGATCATAGAAAATTGGCATTGAAGGATAAACTCAGGAAGAACAAAATGGAGAAAGGCGACACCATGCCAAAATATTTAACAAAGTTTGTCCAATTTTAGGATGAGCTTGGGAGCGTTGGCATTACTGTCGCTGATGATGATTTGGTGAGCCTATCTCTTCTAGGACTTCCCAAGAGTTGGCATAGTTATCAGCACTTTGTTAATGGAAGGGAAAAGCTGCCAGATTGGGAACGACTTTGGTCGGATTTGGTGCAAGAAGAGTTCAAACGGAATACCAAGGATGGATCTTCATATAAGAATGAAGATGAAGATGATTGTGATTTGGCTACCAAGGCGAAGAAGGGGAAAGGAAAGAAACTCCATTCCAAATCTATGTCCGGTAAAGATGGCAAGAAGCGCAACATGTCTAGAGTGAATTGGTTTCACTATGCCACTAAATGTCCATAAAAGAAGAAGAATAACAAGGATTCAGGATCTGTAGCTGGTGAGGCTTTGGCCTCGCAATTTGAGCTTGAATGATTTCTCATTGCATGCATGGTGTTATCACCAAATTGAGTCCTGTTGGGCTGCTTCAATGGTCAACTTGGAGTAACTCTTTCAAACCAAATTTTGACTGAGGCTTAGCCTCTTTAGTCTGATAGGGCTCTCTCAAGGGAGTTTTATGATTTAGATAATGATAGTACTATATGGCTAACTCTATGAATTGTGTCTTGGTTCTGTATGTTTGTAGGTTGAAAAGATGAAGGCTTGCTACCATTGGGCTATGGAGTCGGGATCTTAATGACAAAGGCTCTCCTTGTGGAAGCTGAGGCATGTATATACTTAAATGAAAGTAGAATGCACATATACAAGGTTTACTCAATATATACATGTTAAAAGGAAGTCAGAGCTTGAGAAACATGAATTCTGAGTAATGAACATTAAGATACTGAAAGCAGGACATTGAGAAAGATATCCAACAATTTAGTGTTTGAAAGGAAGTCAGAGCATGAAAAGAAAGAATTATGAGTAATCAAACGTTAAAATATTGACAGAAATTAATAAGATACATTGGAAATTTTTCATGAAAGTATCAAATGAATCTCAGGTGAAGGATGAAACCAATAGCCATTCTCTATTACTGATCAAAAACCCTATTTACAATAGTAGCAGTCAACCATAACATATCCCAACCTCTTATAACTCTAAAAATATCTCCTTTATAGAATGAGGACTCATAAAAATGATATGCCACCTTGCTAGCTTTTAATTCCCACCTCAGATACCTATTTCAAACATGATTCCATCACTTGGAGACTTCCTAGGGATATTTCTGTTTTGTAGAGCTTGAATACAAAAAGGACTCTTCTTTCATTAATAGTTCAAAAATAAATTTAATAACCCTTATCAAATGTAACCAAATAATTTTATGAGTGTAATAGAGTGCTGAGGTGTCATTATGCCACGTGGATGCTGAGTTGGACCTCCTCCAAGTCGATTTTTTACAATTTTTTCACAAATCTGGTTAGTGAAAATTATGAAAAATGGGCTTCAAAGATGAGTGTATAATTTCCAAACCCTGATGGATTTGTAGAAATTGAGAGAGGTTTTTGTATATGGACCCGTGCTAAAGAAAAAAAAATTTCATATTCTCAAAATAATTTTTCGTTTGTTCTAAAATCAAACTTGAAGTTGACTGCTAAAAAAATTATGTACAAAAATTTCGTAGCATGTTTTAGTAGCGTGGGAGAAAAGGCTTCTCCATCAATATTCTTGACTTCTTTTCTGTTCCAACATGTAAATCATGCCATAACACCTTACCATGATGTATATCCCTCCTTGAATCATGAAAAAACTGACTTTAAAAGCAAAAGGACACCTACAGGTGTTTTCATAGCATTTTCCTGGCTCTAAGCCTAGTTTCACGCTACGAAACTGTGGAAAACTGTGTAATTTCTAGATTTTGACTTTGCCTCAAAAAAGTAACCTACAAATATAGAAAATTGGTATTCAACATGCCATTAACCTCTTAAAACATAATAAAACTCAATTTAAGAGCCTTGAGGTGTTTCCTCTTCAAAAAACATCCTTTTCACCTTTAGCAAGTTTATTCATCACTAAAATGACTCTGTTTTTTCTAAAAACATAGGGTTCAGATATGAGATCTTATCTCCCTATACTTGATATATATTTCAAAAATTAAGGAGGTTTTTTTAGGTCATCATGTCTTGAAGAAAAACCTCTCTTGGTTTTTTGAAACACATCTCTAGCTGTCCAGAATCTGTATTCTAAAAATGTATAAAACAGAAAAATTCTGCATTCTGAAAATAGGGTTGAAAGACATCCCTGTATCTCCCAATTTGTAGCAGCTTTGAGAAAAATGAAAGATTTTATTTTTATTTGATATTTTCTTGAAAATAACCTCTCTAAAATTCTCAAAATACTTCTCTGTTTTCCCAGAAACCGCCCTTGAAGTTGACTTCTCAAAGTTAGAAAACAGAGAAATGCTTCATATTCACTATGAAACTATCAGCAGTTTCGTAGCATTTTCTGCCTATTTTACACTGAATTCGCTACGAAAGTAGGGATTCTTGGCTAAAATGACCTTTTTGGAGTTTTAAGCTTGGGAAATGAAATATGTCAGCAAATGATGACTGATGAAACATGATGTGACCAATATGGAGGTGGTTTTGAGATGAAATGAGGGTGGTCTTGAAACTTAGGATATGTTAAATATGAAAAAATGAAATTTCCTATGCTAATTTGAAAAAGGTTTAAGGAGACCTTACCCTTTTGAGGATTGAACTATATGGCCATGTCAAGTAATGACTCAAAAATTTATGAGTGATAACGGTGGCTCCACTTGGGATGGTGTGCCCCTGTGGTACACCAAAGAACATGTACTCCCAGTGCCATCCATCTTCTTGGAAATAAAAACTTTGAAATTTATGAAAAAATTTCCAAGCTCTTACGGCCTCAGGCTCAAGCTTGAAGATTACTACTGAAAAACCAACTTTGTACCTACTGAAAAGATGCTCAATATACTTGAGCTTATTCACACACACTCCTACCCACGCTAACAACTGCAATCTTCATGTTTCATTCAAGCAACATGAAACTTCCAATGAAGCCAGTAATTGATCTGATCTGACACTTGAACCTCTTGACTGCACTTGAACCAAAGGTAAGCAAGATACTGAAATGACCAAGGCAACATAAAATGGATCTGATCTTCATAATGAAAATATAACTAGAAATCTAGACTGTAAAACTCTTCCATGTAGTCAGCTATAGGATCATAGAAGACATAATTTGTTTGATGATTCTCAAGACATTCTGCACCTTTAGACAACTCATATATGCTTTTCTCAGCAACACAAGATTTCAGTTGTGTGTTATCAAACTGATTTTCAACAATCGGGTATTCTTCCTCAATCTCAAAAGAGAAAGGTATAAGTACCCTCTCTTTGTGTTCTGGCATTAAAAACTTTTTAAAAGACTGACCTTGATCATGAAGACTATAAGATTGAATTTGATATTCAAAAACTTCAATGTCTTTTTCAATGTTCTTGGCAACTTCATCCAAAAATTGAATCTTATTTTGTAACTTGCACTCAAATGACTTTAAATAAGAAGACAAGGACAAAGAAAAATTTTCACCCACTTCCTCATTACTGTGATCATTATTTGATGTAGGTTGATTCAAGGAATGACATGAAGAATAAAATTTTTCCTTTACCTGAGGATTATAGCAATTATCTTCCAATATTTCCTCTTGTTGTTTTAAATGATTGTCATACTCCTCATGATAAAAAGACTGACATGTCTGTTACAACTTTTCATCAAACTCAAAGGATGTAACATGATTTTCATAAATAAACTCCTGCTGGGTTTCATTTTCATCCAAGAAAGAGGTTATCCTTTCTTCTTGGTGATGAAAGGAATTGTCATAAAGGGCCTCTAAAATTTCCTCATCCATGAACTCATCATTTTCATAACAATTCTCCAAATATTCAATAAAACTCACACAATGTTTACAACAGTCTTTGACCAACAATCAGGAGGGATGGCACTCTTCATACATCTCATAAAATGCAACATGGAAATCAACAAGAGAATATAAGAAACCATTTGGCAGGCTTTCGTACCAAGACCATTCTTTTCCTTCTAAAGTGACCATAAACATCTTCATGAGACAATCCTCAGGGAACTAAACCTTAAGTCTGCATACATGCATATGGAATCTAACCAAATGAAGAGCAACATTGTATTTTTTTTCATCTTTAAATATGGGAAGATCAATTAACCATTCAAACTTTGGCATAGGATTTGGAAAACCAGGGATGTGAGTCTGATTCATAGGGGCATACCTGGAATTTATTCTTGCAATGGAACTCATCTTGGAACTTCATCAAGCTACTGATCTTCAAGTAGTGGAGTCACCTTCCAATTTATTATTTGATGTGTGGAGTCGCCAGAGCAAAAATACAGCCAATATGTGCCTAAGTGTCTGCTTCTCTCAGAACTTTAGAACTGAAACTTTGTCATTATTCCCAGGGAAAATTTACACCTTCGGTCCCCGGTAACGACGCCAAAATGTTATCACCAAATTGAGTCCGTTGGGCTGCTTCAATGGTCAACTTGGAGTAACTCTTTCAAACCAACTTTTGATTGAAGCTTAGCCTATTTAGTCTGAGAGGGCTCTCTCAAGAGGGTTTTATGATTTAGATCACGATAGTACTAGATGGATAACTCTATGAATTGTGTCTTGGTTTTGTATGTTTGTAGGTTGAAAAGATGAAGGCTTGCTACCATTGGGCTATGGATTTAGTGACAGGGATCTTAATGATAAAGGCTCTCCTTGTGGAAGCTGAGGCATGTAGATACTTAAATGAAACTATAATACACACATACAGGGTTTAATCAATATATAAATGTTCAAAGGAAGTCAGAGCATGAGAAACATGAATTTTGAGTAATGAACATAAAGACACTGAAAGCAGGACATTGAGAAAGATATCCAATAGTTTAGTTCTTGAAAGGAATTCAGAGCATGAAAATCAAGAATTCTGAGTAATAAAACATTAAAATATTGAAAAAAAGTAATAAGATACATTGGACATTTTTCATGAAAGCATCAAATGAATCTCAGGTGAAGGATGAAACCAATAGCCATTCTCTATTATTGATCAAAAACCCTATCTACAATAGTAGCAGTCAGCCATAACATATCCCAACCTCTTATAACTCTAAAAATATCTCCTTTATAGAATGAGGACTCATACAAATAATATGACACCTTGATAGCTTTGAATTCCCACCTCAAAGACCTATTTCAAACATGATTCCATCACTTGGAGACTTCCTAGGGATATTTCTGTTTTGTAGAGTTTGAATAAAAAAGGACTCTTATTTCATTAATTTCTCAACAAATCAATTTAATAACCCTTATCAACTGCAAAAAAATAATTTACTGAGTGTAATAGAGTACTGATGTGTCATTATTCCACGTGGATGCTGAGCTGGACCTCCTCCAAGTCTAATTTTTACAATTTTTCACAAATATGTTAGTGAAAATTATGAAAAATAGGCTTCAAAGATGAGTGTATAATTTCCAAATCTTGATGGCTTTGCAGAAATTGAGAGAGATTTTTGTTAGATGGACCTGTGTTGAAGAAAAACCTCTTTCATATTTCCGAAATAATTTTTAACTTGGTCTGAAATCAAACTTAAATTTGACTACTAAAACAATCATGTACAAAAATTTTCGTAGCATGTTTTAGTAGCGTGGGAAAAAAAGGCTTCTCCATCAATCTTCTTGACTTCTTTACTGTTCCAACATGTCAATCATGTCATTACACCTTACCATGATGGATATCCTTCCTTGAATCATGAAAAAACTGAATTTAAAAGCAAAAATACACCTACAAGTGTTTTCGCAGCGTTTTCCTGGCTTTAAGCATAGGAAATGCTACAAAACTGTGGAAAATTGTGCAATTTCTAGATTTTGACTTTGTCTCAAAAAATTAACCTCCAACTATAGAAAATTGGTATTAAACATTCCATTAACCTCTTAAAACATAATAAAACTCAATTTAAGAGCCTTGAGGTGTTTCCTCTTCAAAAAACATCATTTTCACCTTTAGCAAGTTTATTCATCACTAAAATGACTCTATTTTTTTTTTCTTCTGAAAACATAGGATTCAGAGATGAGCTCTTATCTCCCTATCCTTGATATATATTTTAAAACTGAAGGAGGTTTTTGTAGGTCAGTATGTATTGAGGAAAAACCTCTCTTTGTTTTTTTAAACACATCTCCAGCTGTCTATAATCTGCATTCTAAAAACATGTATAAAACATGAAAATTCTGCATTCTGAAAATAGGGATGAAAGATATCCCTGTATCTCCCAATTTGTAGCACCTTTGAGATAAGTGAAAGAGGTTATTTTTATTTGATATTTTCTTGAAAATAACCTCTCTCAAATTCTTAAAATACTTCTCTATTTTCCCAGAATCAGCCCTTTAATTTGACTTCTAAAAGTTAGAAAACAGAGAAATGCTTCATATTCGCTATGAAACTATCAACAGTTTTGTAGCGTTTTCTGCCTATTTTACACTGAATTCGCTATGAAAGTATGGATTCTTGACTAAAATGAAATTTTCAGAGTTTTAAACTTGGGAAATGAAATATTTTAGCAAATGATGACTGATGGAACATGATGTGACCAATATGGAAGTGGTTTTAAGATGAAATAAGGGTGGTCTTGAAACTTAGGATAGGTTAAATATGAACAAATGAAATTTTATATGCCAACTTGAAAAAGGTTTAAGGAGACCTTACCATTTTTAGGATTGAACTGTATGACCATGTCAAGTAATGACTCAAAAATTTATGAGTGATAACACATGGTATCAAGTGCAATGGGATCAGAGTGGTATCTGGATAGTGGTGCGTCCTTTCACATGACGGGAGACAAATAATTTTTCAGTAGCTTGGAGGAGAAGGACCTCTAGATGGATATCGAAATGGCTGATGACGGGAAGTATAGTGCTACCGGGATTGGTACCATTACCTTCTAGAGACAATTAGGTAAATCCTTTCAATTAAAAGATGTAATGCATTTACCAGGCTTGAAGAAATAATTAGTCTCATTTGCAATGTTGGAGGATAGAGGGTATGATGTTGTTTTCAATGAAGGAAAATATTTTTTGCGACACAAAACAATAGGACAAGCCAAGAAGGTTTGGATTCGATTTAAGAATCTCTATAAAATTGAAATATATGGATGCGTAACATTGATGGGTAAGGTAGACAAAGTGGTGAGTTGGGATGAGGGTGAGTTATGGCACAAGAGATTGGCCATCTACACCACGTAGCCTTGAAAGCCATGCAACAGATTTCTACGGGTCTTCCCAAGGGTACACTTGTGAAGTCAAACACATGCAAGGGATGTACTATGGGGAAGTATGCAAAGGCCACTTTTCATGAGAAGGAGAACCGAGCCTCGATGATCCTTGAGAGAGTTCACTCAGATGTGTGTGGACCATTCTCTACTGCTTCGACAACAAATAATAATTACTATGTGATATTTTTTAATGAATTTTATCGAAGGTGTTGGATATACTTCATGCAGAAGAAAGATCAGACGTTCTCAAAGTTTCTTGAGTTCAAAGAACTGGTGGAGAAAGACATGGGGAGGCATGTGAAGGATCTTAGGAGCGACAGTGGTGGTGAGTACATCTCCAATGAATTCAATAACTTCTACAACAAAGAAGGAATTCTGAAAGAACTGATTGCGCCTCATAACCCACAGTAGAATGGGGTCGCAGAAAGAAAGAATAGAACAATTTTGGGTGCAGAACGAGCGATGTTGCATGATCATGGCCTACCATTGCATCTGTGGGCGGAGGCATGCAACACAACGATATTTTTGCAAAACCATTGTCCTCATAGGTTACTTGGCATGAGTACACCAGAAGAGGATTTTACTAGTAAGAAACCTGATGTTTCACATTTTAAGATTTTTGGCTCATCTGTTTATGTGCATGTGACCAAAGACGCCAAAAAGAAGCTGGAACCAACAATTGAGATTGGGATATTTGTGGGGTACACTAAAACTCCCCACAACTATCAGGTGTATTTTCCAAAACATAGAATGATTGTTGTGTGACAGGATATAAAATTCGATGAGGAGAAAGCCATGCGATTGTCCCTTGAGAGGGAGATGTATTTGCATGCAGAGGAGGAACTCTTGGTTCCAAAGAATGAACCTCAAGATGTGGAGCAGCCACAAGTGGAGGATCATGGAGTGGCAGAAAATTCTCATGCAAAGCCATCCACCAGAAATGGTAGAAGGAACACCACGAAAGATGATAGATTGAGAATTGATGCAGCAGAGAATGTAGGAGCCCCTACTTCACTGCGCAGACATAGACAATCTCCAGAAAAGTTTACTGGATACATGGTTCTTATGAGCAAGTGTATTGTGACAAAACCATCTTCCTTTTAGGAGGCAGTGCAGCAATGAATTTGGGTTGATGCAATGGTAGAGGAGTATGACTCCATTGTCAAGAACAGTGCATGGGAGGTTTTCCCAAGACCGGTCGACAAATCAGTGGTTGGATCTAGATGGATCTACAAGGTAAAGAAAGTTGTTGATGGGAGTATGGATAAGTACAAGGCCAAATTTGTGGCTCGGGGATTCTCACAAGTTGAGAGGATAGACTATGATGAGACTTTCACACAAGTCGCAAAGTACTCTTCCATTAAATCTATCCTTGCACTCTCAGTGCAGATGGGGTGGCACATTTATCAGATGGATGTAAAAATTGTGTTTCTCAATGGATTTATTGAGGAAGATGTGTACATAGATTAGCCAGAAGGTTTCAAGATATTTGATAGTGAGTCGCATGTGTGTCGACTCAAGAGAGCACTGTATGGGCTGAAGCAAGCACCTCGTGCTTGGTACACTCGGATTGACAACTATTTCACCGGGTTGGGCTTCACCAAAAGTGAAGCGGATGCAAACCTATACCAGATTTTGGTTGATGGTAAGCTCTTGATTATAATACTTTATGTTGATGATTTAATTTTTACAGGTGATGAGCAGCTGATACACTCATGCAAGGAGGATCTTTCAAGTGAGTTCGAAATGAAGGACATGGGACTCCTTCACTATTTCCTTGGTTTGGAAATATGGCAGCGGGATGGTGAAATTTTTGTTTCTCAAGGAAAGTATGCCAAAGAGATACTGGGTAGGTTTCACATGGAGAGCTGTAAACCCATGGAAAATCCTCTTCCAGGAAATTGGAGGAAAGAGGATGCTACTTCTGGAGAAGTAGTAGATGCTACTATCTATAGGTAGTTAGTAGGTTCACTGATGTACTTGGTGAACACCAGACCAAAAATTTTCTATGTGTAGAAATTATACAAACAATATGTATATCATGGATTCAATTCAATCTAACAATGTACTAAATCTAGATACTGAATCACTTCTACAAATCAATTGCGAAAATTTAAACACAATCACCAATCACATGAAGTAAAGAAGAATCAATAAAACCACAACATAGATAATTTCCTAGGGAAAGCTTACTGATCAAAACCTTTCTATCATATATTGTATATTCCACAAGGAATCATGAAACAATTACAATGCACACTTCTCATAAGAGTCTCATGCAATCTACCTATCGTCTCACACTGATCCATACAAAATCGGGCCAACACTTAGCCAATTCTCAGGCTGTCTTTAACCTGCCTTGCTCACACAATTCTTGATGAACGAAATCCCTATTCTTTAGGAATTTCAGCCTTCCTCAACTGCGCTGAGTATCATGGGCATCCTGTGATGTTTTAACTGCATCTGGGCAGCCTACTAATATTACAACTGATAGTCACACTTCCCTTTAACCTTTGTCTCAACTGGGTCTCCACTGGAATTGACATGCATGCAACTAATAATAGTAAATCATCAGTTGCATGTTAGATCAATGATTGTGAATTAAATAATATTTAATTCACTTGATCTCTCACTAGTGCAACAAGCAGTTACAACTAGCACAACTGGCTTTAATTCAGTTAACTAAGTTAGCTGATTACTCATGCATTAAACCAATGCACCAACTGCACTTCAAACTCTGTTAAAACTAGAATTACTCTGCATGCCTCACAAACTACCCTCAACTCGAAATTCATGAGCTAACTGAGTTTATCACACTCAGTTAACTATTACAAGTGATTATGAGATAAGATTACATTTTATTGTCCATTTTAATTAAGGGAAAATTAAAATAGACATGCACCAAATTTAGCCCACACCAGTGTAGGTGTTGCTAGGAATTGTGGTCCCACGCTAGTGTAGGTGCTGCTAGGACTTGTGGTCCCACACTAGTGTAGGTGCTACTTGGACCTCCTGGTCCCACCCTAGTGTAGGTGCTACTTGGACCTCTTGGTCCCACACTAATGTATGTGCGGCTTGGACCTCCTGGTCCCAAACTAGTGTAGGTGTTGTCATGTTGTTTCCGGATGCCAATTTCACTATTTCTTGTTGCAAACTTCAACACTGCCTCTCAATAAGAAAGGAAAGTCCTTGCATGTGACATGAATTTCTTACATGTGACATGAATTTCTTACATGTGACATGAAACTCTTTCATGTTACATGCAACTCTTGCATGCGACACTTCTCTAGTGTTTCTCGCACATGCAACTCTTGCATGCAACACTTCCGAAAATGAATAGCCTCCAAAAAAATGAATCAGTATAATGCATCTATCATTAGAGTCTTCTGAATGTTGCTAGCTACTACACATGTCTACTGGATTCTATGTGCTGTTGACATATGCATCCATGCACTCTGTACTGCTGCCAACTCTGATCTGCGCTCCAGTATCCGACACTTGTCACTTTGATTTCTGTCCTCCTGACATATGACTGCACCAATCTAACTGATCCTGCTACTGCTGTACTATGGGCTCCTCGTAGCCAAGTTTGATCCATGAGACACAACATCTCTAGGACCCTGCCCACATTTCTTCTTGGGATTAATTTTGTACATTGACCCACCTCACACATGGAGGTATAGTTGCATGTACTCTCTTTTCCCATCTGGCTCAAAATTTCTCTGCTTGAGTGGTTTCTGCCACTCCATGATCCTCCACATGTTGCTGCTCCACAACTTGAGGTTCATCCTTTGGAACCAAGAGTTCCTGACTTGCATGAAAATCCATCTCCCTCTCAAGAGACAATTGCATGGCTTTCTCACATTTCCCCATGGTTGGAAGCTCTGTAGAAATCACATCTACATCAAGTTTATAGAGATTCTGCACACGAATCCCAATCTTCTTGGCTTGTCCTATTTCTTTGTGTCAAAGGAAAACTTTTCCTTTACTGAAAACAACATCATAGTCTCTATCCTCCAACATTGTAACTGAAACTAATTTTTTCTTCAAGCCTGGTACATGCATTACATATTTTAATAAAAGTGGTTTACTTGACCGTCTCTGGAAAGTAACTGTACCAATCCTGGTAGCACTATACCTTCCTTCGTCACCCATTTCGATATGCATCTGGAGGTCCTTCTCCTCCAAGCTATTGACAAGTTCTCTGTTTCCCATCATGTGGAAATATGCACCACTATGCAAGTACCACCCTGATCCCATTGCACTTGACACCATGCATGCGATCAACGGGAAGTCAAGCTCAAATTGCAAAGCCAAAACCTCACCAGCTGCAGACCCTGAAGCCTTCTTGTTCTTCTTATTTTGTGGACAATTAGTGGCATAATTTCCATGCTCGTGACAGTGAAAACACTTCAATCTGGACATGTCGCGCTCCTTGCCTTATTCACCGGTCTCATATTTGGAATGAAATTTATTTCCTTTTTCCCTTCTTCACCTTGGAAGCCAAAGAAAAATCTTCTTCATCATCATTCTTAGATGAAGATCCATCCCTGGCATTCTGCATGAATTATTCTTGCACCAAATCTGACCAAAGTCGTTCCCAATTTGGCAGCTTCTCCCTCCCATTGATAGAGTCTTGATAACTATGCGAACTCTTGGGAAGTCCTAGAAGAGCTAGGCTCACCAAGTCATCATCCATGACATTAATTCCTACACTCCGAAGCTCATCCCGACGTTGGACAAACTTTGTTCAGTATATGTGAATAGTGTCATTTTTCTCCATTTTGATCTTCCTGAGTTTATATTTCAGTGCCAATTTCCTATGATCACTGCTGCTCTGAAATAGATCTGTCAAAGCCTTCCACATTAAATATGGAGTCGCTTTTCCATGGAGACTTGAGACAATGTGGTATTGTACTCCCTCCAGTAAGATCCTCCTTGCCCTTACAAATTTCTTTTGCCATGCATCAATATTTGCAACATCTGTGACTGTGGGTTTGGGAACATCATTATCAATGAATTCCTTCAATCCATTGTCCTTTAGTACTACCTCCATCCCGCCCTTCCAAGAAAAATATTTAGAGCTTCCCTCGAGTGCATACTCCAATCTCAAGCCATTAAAATTCATTTCGATCCTGAATCACCTGTAGCACCAAGAAAGTCTTCTGCAAATTTGAATTCTATTCAGTCACAAATTCAGCCCCTCCTCCACTATTTTGATTTCCTATACTCTGATGCCATATAGAAATTATACAAACAATATGTATATCATGGATTCAGTCCGATCTAAAAATGTACTAAAGCTAGATACTGAATCACTTCTACAAATCAATTGCGGAAATTTAAACACAACCGCCAATCACATGAAGCAAAGAAGAATCAATCAAACCACAACACATATAATTTCCCATGGAAATATTACTGCTCAAAACCTCCCTATCATATATTGTACATTCCAAAAGGAATCATGAAACAATTACAATGCACTCTTCTCAAAATAGTCTCCTACAATCTGCCTATCGTCTCACACTGATCCAGACAAAATCGGGCCAACACCTAGCCAATTCTCAGCTTGTCTTCAGCCTACCTTGATCACAAAATTTATAATCAATTAAATCCCTATTCTTTAGGAATTTAAACCTTCCTCAACTGCGCTAAGTATCATGGGAAACCTATAGCATTTTAACTGCATCTGGGAAACCTGCTAATATCACAACTGATAGTCACACTTCCCTTTAACCTTTGTCTCAACTGGGTCTCCACTGGAACTGACATGCATGCAGCTAATAATAGTAAATCATCAATTTCATGTTAGATCACTGATTGTGAATTAAATAATATTTAATTCACTTGATCTCTCACTAGTGCAAAAAACAATTACAACTAGCAAAACTAACTTTAACTCACTTAACTGAGTTAACTGATTACTTGTGCATTAAACTAATGCACCAACTACACGAACTCTGTTACAACTAGAATTACTATGCATGCCTCACAAACTACCCTCAACTCGAAGTTCATGAGCTAACTGAGTTTATCACACTCAATTAACTATTACAAGTGATTATGAGATAATATTACATTTTATTGTCCATTTTAATTAAGGGAAAAATAAAATAGACATGCACCAAATTTAGCCAACACCAGTGTAGGTGCTACTAGGACCTGTGGTCCCACACTAGTGTAGGTGCTACCTTGGCCTCCTGGTCCCACCCTAGTGTAGGTGTTGCTTGGAACTCTTGGTCCAACACTAGTGTAGGTGTTTCTTGGACCTCCTGGTCCCACACTAGTGTAGGTGCGGCTTGGACCTCCTGGTCCCACACTAGTGTAGGTGTTGTCATGTTGTTTTCGGATGCCAATTTCACTATTTATTGTTGAAAACTTCAACACTACGTGGTTAACAAGTTGATTCAAGCTATGGTTAAGCCAACCAAGCTTTTTTGGAAGGCAGGGAAGCATGTATTGAGATATCTTAGGGGCACTACAAAGTATGAATTATGGTACAAACGAACAGAGGGAGTGAAGCTTCAAGGCTTCATGGATGCAGATTGGGTAGGTATTCCATTAGAATGAAAGAGCACATCAGGAGGGATCTTCAACATAGGATTGACAATAGTTTCTTGGTACATCAGGAAGCAACGATCTATGGCACTCAATTCAGCGAAGGCAAAGTACATGGCAGAAAGTCAAGTTGCACGTGAGGCCATCTGGATGAGAAAGATCTTGGTTGGTTTAATTTGTTCTCAGATGGATCCGATAGTGATACATTGTGATAATTAGGGTTGCATTAAACTATCGGTGAGTCTTGTGTTTCATGATAGGTCCAAGCACATAGACATCTGGTACCACCATCTCAGATATTGTGTTCAGAGGTGCATAATGTTACTTCAGTACATTCCTATGGAAGATTTGGATGCATATATTCTGATGAAGGCGTTCAGTAGGAGAAAATTAGAATACCATAGAGGCATGATCAGGGTGGAAAATAATCCCTTTCTTGCTGAGAAGGAGTGTTGAATTCCAACAAGAAATTGCAGCACCTACACTAGTGTGGGACCAATAGGTCCAAGCAGCACCTAAACTAGTGTGGTGACAATGGGTCTTAGCAGAACCTACATTGGTGTGGGATAAATTTGGTGCAATGTCTATTTTTATTTGCGCTTAATTAAAATGGACAATAAAATGTAACCTTATCTCATGATCACTTGTAATAGTTAATTGAGTGTGATAAACTCAGTTAGCTCATGAATTTCAAGTTGAGGGTAGTTGGTGAGACATGTAGATTGATTCTATTAGTTATGGAGTTCGAATTGCAGTTGGTGAATTAGTTTAATGCATGAGAAATTAGTTAACTCAATTTATTGAGTTAAAGTTAGTTGGACTAGTTGTAACTGTTTGTAGCACTAGTGAGAGATCAAGTGAATTAAATAAGATTTAATTAACAAACAGTGATATGCCACGAAACCGAGGATTTACTATTAATATCTGCATGCATGTCAGTTCCAGTGGAGACCCAGTTGAGACAAAGGTGAAAAGGATGTTAACTATCAGTTGTAGGATTATTGGGTTGCACCCATGCAACCAAACACACATTGGATTTCCCATGATCTTGTGCAGTTTATGAAGGCCAAAATTCCTAAAGAATAGGGATTTCATTCATAAGGAATTGCGCAAGCAAGACATGCTGTTTATAGGCTAAGAATTAGCTAAGTGTTGGTCGGTTTTGTCCAGGACAGTGTGAGACAATTAGCTGAGAGCTGGAGACTCTTTTGAGAAGAGTGAATTGTAATTGTTTCATGTTTCCATGCTGAATATACAATAAAAGATAGTGGGTTTTTGAGGAGCAAGATTTCCTTGAGAAATTATCTGTGTTGTGGTTTGATTTTATTCTTTCTTTGCTTCATGTGATTGGCGATTGTGTTTAGTTTCCGCAATTGATTTGTAGAAGCGATTCAATATCTAGCTTTAGGACATTGTTATATCGGATTGAATCCATGATATACATATTGTTTGTATAATTTATATAGTCTCACAGAGAGAGAGAGAGAGAGAGAGAGAGAGAAGTCCAGGTTGGTTTAGGTGGCTATTAGAAAATACATCTGAAGGAGAGATTGCTAGAATATTGTCTCTGACATGGTCAGAGAGAGAGAGAGAGAGAGAGAGAGAGAGAGAGAGAGAGAGAGATCCAGGGTTAGGTGGTTATTAGAAAATACATTTGAAGGATATTTGATGATATTGTATGTGATATTTATAAATGAGGGAGAGAGAGAGAGAGAGAGAGTAAAATCAGGGTTAGGTGGTTATTAGAAAATACATTTTAAGGAGATTTGATGATATTGTATGTGATATTTATAAATTAGATGTTGGTGTAGAAAAATATAACCAAGGGATTCAATCTAATCTTGTGATGTACTAAAATAAAATATTGAATCACTTCTACAAATTATGGAAACAAAACATGACCACACAATCACATAACGAGTAAGAGAAATAAATTATCAATCACACAACCCAATATGTATATGGGGAAAGAAATTGCTAAAACCCCACTAGGTTAATATTGAATAAAGTCAATATCATGAAACAATACAATTTTATTCCTCCATTGAGAAACCTATGCACTTTGCTGATTGTCTCACTCTGATCTTGCTCGAATATGGCATACAATCTAAAAAAAATTGGTCCAGTATTTAACATTTTATTTGCCTCTTCCTGGTCAGAATCGCTTACACATTCTTGGGCTAATTGAGCCCCTATTAATTATGAATTTCCCAATTAATGATTGCACAATGCGTTCAAGCCTCCCCGATGAACTCATGCATGACATGTACAAATTTCTAATTATAGAACTGATATTCATCTCCCCTTTAACCTCTATCTCAACTGGGCCTTCCTTAGAACTAACATGCAACAACTATTTATAGCAAATTATCAGTTAACTGATTAATCACTACTTGTGAATTAAATCAGATTTAATTCACTAGTGACCTCTCACTAGCTCATCTCTCAGTTAGAACTAGTTAAATTGACTTTAACTCAAATAATTGAGTTAACTAATTACGACTCACAAATAACTATAACTGGACCCCTTAAAATCATGGGATGACTCTACATGCCTCCTCTCTGACCCTCAACTCAAATTTCCTAAGCTAACTCAGCCTTCCCAACTCTATTAACTAATACAAGTTGTCATGAGATGAAATTACAATTTTTCTTCAAATTTAATCAAGGGAAAATTAAATCAGAAGCCCCCTATGGTGCTATTTATGGGTGCCATTTTCTGGGTGCCATTTATGGATGCCATTTTCAATGTTTTTGGTTTCCAATTTTAACAATCTCTCTCAACAAGAAAGGAATTCAATCTATCCCGATCCAGTACCTTTGGAATGTTATTCATGCAACAATTCTCTAGTGTTTTTTGCTCCTGCAACTCATGAAACTGAATAGCCTCCAAAAAAAAACTAAATCAGTATGACGCATCTATCATCAAAGTCTCTAACTACTACCAGTTACTACAATTTCTACTGAAAACTCTACGCTGCTACTGACTCCGCATTTGTGCCTTTTGCACTGTTGCCAACAATGATCTGCGCTTCAGTATATGACATCTGTCACTCTGATTTCTATCTTTCTGACATCTTACTGCATCAATCCTACAAATCCTTCCTGCTAATGTTTACTGTGGGCTCCTCATAGCCAAGTCTGATACATGAGATAATCGATCTCAATGGATCCTGCCCAAATCTATTCTCTTGGGATTATGTCTTCACATCGCCCCACCTCTCACCTGGAGGTATGTTTGAATGTGATCCCTCAACCCATCTAGCTCGAAATTCCCCCCTACTGGAAGTCTTTGTTTGAGAGGATGCCTCCACTCAGTCTCTTCTTTGCTTCTCTAATTGTGGCGGCTCCACAACCTTCTGAGATTGCTTCTGAGGCTGAATGTTGAGAGGTAATTTATGATCCCTCTTAACCACCAAGTCTCTAACCTATGCTTTGCTCCTTAAATCTTTTCATGCATCTTCGACCTCGACAACATACAGGTTCTTGACTCATTCACCGATCTATTTCACTCGTCCTGCGGTGATGTGTCTAAGGAACACCTTTCCTTTTCTAAATATGAGATCATAACCATGGTCTTCCAATACCACTATGGAGACAATATTATTCTTTAGTCCTGGAACATACAAAACATCTTTGAGTGTGAGAGGGGAGTCAGTATCCCAATGAAAGGTAATTGTACCTATAGTGGTCGCACTATACCTCCCATCATCTCCAAAATCTATGTTCTGCTGGAGGTCCTTCTCCTCCAAGTCACTGGATATATATTTATTCCCCGTAATATGGAATGAGGCACCACTATATAGATACCACATGTATCCCATTAAAGTGTTGGTCATGCATGCAATGAGAGTAAAATCAAGCTCGAACTATGAATCTAGCACTTCACTTGTTGCTGCAACTTCATGCTCCTTCTTGCTTTCCTCCTGTGGAAATTTTGAGGCATAGTGCCCGTACTTGTGACAATGAAAACACTTGACCTTGGACAAGTATCTCTTGCCCTCTTTTCCTTGGGATTTATTTCCCTTGGATTTCTTTCCTTTTTTGACGAAGATAAAAATCTTCTTCTTTGTCTATGTCGGAGGTCTCATCTTTGGTGCTCTGCCTTATCTCTTCTATTACCAAGTCAGACTACAAATGATCTCTCTCTGGTAGCTTCTCCCTCCCATTCACAGAGTCCTGGTAACTATGCTAGCTCTTGGGAAGGAATAAAATAGCTAGGCTCACCAAATCATCCTGGGATACTATCACACCAACAATTCCAAGCTCATGTCAACATTGAGTGAACATCATCAAGTATTTTAGTATCATCTTACCCCCCTCCATCTTGATCTTTCTGAGATTGTATTTCAGTGCCAACTTCTCATGGTTGCTGGTATTTTGAAATAGATATGTCAAGGCATTCCACATAACATATGGAGTCTCCTTCCCATGGATACTTGAGACATTATGATCTCAAACTCCTTCTAACAAGATCCTTCTTGCCTTTGCTACCTTCTTCTTCGATGCATCAAGAAGTTGAGCATCTGCTGCTACGGGATTGGGAATATCATTTTCTATGAATTCCTTTAGTCTGTTTTCCTCGAGCACCGCCTCCATCCTGTCCTTCCATGCTATGTAATTTGAATTTACCTCAATATAATATTCAAGTCTCAAGCCATTGAAAGACATCTTGATTTTCTACTGGGTCCCGAACAATAAATCTGCAAATTCTAACATGTTTAAGATAAAAATCTATTCTTCTCTTCTATTGTGATTCATGGTGCTCCGATACCATGTAGAAAAATCTAACCAAGGGATTCAATATGATCTTGTAATGTACTAAAACAAAATACTGAATCACTTCTACAAATTGTGGAAACAAAACACGATCACACAATCACATAAAAAGTAAGAGAAATAAATTATCAATTGCACGATCACATAAAAAGTAAGAGAAAGAAATTATCAATTGCATAATGCAAGATGTATTTGGGGAAAACAACTACTCAAAACCATGCTATCTGTGTATTTCATAAAGTCAATATAATTAAACAATACAATGCCATTCCTCCATTGAGAAACCTCTGCACTTTGTTGATTGTCTCACTCTGATCTTGCTTGAATCTAGCATACAATCTAAGAAAAATAGCTTCAGTATTTAACCTTTTTCTTGGCTCTACTTGGCCTACCTTTATTATGCATTCTTGGGCTAATTGATCCCCTATTAATTAGGAATTTTCCAATTAATGTTTGCAAAATCCTTTCAAGCCTTCCTGATGACCTCATGCATGACTTATACAATTTTCTAATTATACAATTGATAGTTATCTTCCCTTAACCTCTGTCTCAACTGGGAATTCCTTAGAACTAGCGTGCAACAACTATTTATAGCGAATTATCAATTATTTGATTGATCACTGTTTGTAAATTAAATTATATTAAATTCACTGGAGCTCTCATTAGCTCATCTCTCAGTTAGAACTAGTTAAACTGATTTTAACTCAAATAATTGAGTTAACTAATTACAACTCACAAATAATTGTAACTGGACCCCCTAAAATCATGGGAGAAACCTGGTATTGCACCAAGAGTGCTGCAAATCCAAGAGGCTGCCCTACTTTACTTTATCAAGCCGGGGTTTGTACAAACTTGGAGGTGACAGTGCTATATACACAACAGATGCATTCTACTCATGTCATCCTCTTATGAGCTCTACGAAAGGGTGCTATTTCTAGGGTTTTTGAATGAAGTCTATCACACTTCTAAATTTAGACCTAGGGCTACAAATGATCCAAAGCCATTACTCTATCAACAATTAAATAACTATTCGACAATAAGAAAGTACAAAGTACTTTTCAATGAAATAAATCTACACATTAAGCTATGACAATAAATGGAAGCAAATTAGGCATATTGCATGAAGTAAATTGCTGAATTGAAATTTCATAAAGGAAACTACCTAATCACACTTTTCCGGGCCAAATGGCTAAACATACTCTGTCTACTTCATGTTCTATCTATCATGCTTTTAATCATGCAACTAATCATGACCTAACTATGCTTGTAAATGTATTATTTTTCAACTAGGAGGAGAAAGCACTAGGGTGGCTTATGAAGGGCTTGAACTCATGGGTGCAAGGCTGAAGGTGTCTGGGTGGTTTTAGCAGGTCTAGATGAGGTGGATGGTGGTTTCTGGGCTTAAGGAGGGGCCCACTAGTGCTACTGCAAGTGCTGCTACAATTTTTCTATAGTGCTACAGGAAAGTCTTGAATTGCTACAAGAAACAGTCCGACAGCAATTTGAGGCCAAAAATGGGTGAGAAAAGCATATTGAAGGTGGAGTGGAGGTGTGTTTGGATGAGTGGAAGGTGGCCAAAAAATTTTCCAAGCTCAGAACCTCTTGAGAATCCTGTCTTGCACCTCTAGGGTTTGCTCATAGTATGAAGATGAAAAATCTAAAAACAGGGCTGATGGCGATTTTGATGAAAAGAAGGATAATGAAAGGTGAGAAATGAAGCTGGAGGTGTTGGTGAAGTCCTCCTTGGTCATGCTACTTGAATCTGCAAGCAAACTACTTGTTCATGCAATCAATATTGACAAATTCATGATGAAGGAAATGGAAAATAAAAGTTGAATTTGGAAAGCAAACCTACTTTAGCCTACAAACAAAAATCTAACACAACATTTTAAACATGTTCATGGTACTACAACAACCTAACTATTCATTCCAAGAAGTCATAAACTAAAAATCAAATGTGGCATATGGAGTAGGTCTACCCTCCTTAATCTCTAATGAAAGAGATGAGAGAGGGAAGCTTGACACACAACTTTCTGAGTTTATAAACTATTCTACCAACATGTAAGCAAGCTTAATCTATAGAAAAGACAAATGGAAGCAAACTAAAAACAATGAATTGAAAAGAAAGAAAACTATCTAAGTACTCATAAGAAAAACTAGCTAAAATGACACAAAAGTAAAAAATGAATACACAAGCCTAGACTAAGGCCAATGGATTGGGCCCTAACACACAAGCCTAGCTCTCCAAAACTAGATTAGTGAAGCACAATCTGAATACTCATTTTATTGCAGAAAATAGCCTCATTACATCAACATGAAAGTCTCAAAAACCTATTACAAGAGCTAAGAGTCTATTAGCTTCCCTAAAAGTTTGAATCCTAATGAGCTCTTGCTCAACCCTATTTAACCTAGAGGGTAGCTACCAACAGCTCCCTAAAAATTAGGTGATGTTTTCACTTTGATTGCAAGTGAACTGTACCTTTGGTGCACTTGATCTTGAGTTTGCTTGGCTGACTTTGATTTCAAGTTTCTAGAGGGAATATCGAGGATCCCTTGGCTACCTTTGGGAGTTAAGGAGGTGGAAAATCCCCCTATAATTTCTCCTTACTGTCTACTCCGAGATTTAATGGAAACATATTAACAAAAAATGCAATATCTTCGTGATTTTCCTGCATTTAACTCATGTTAGGCATTCGAAGTATGAAAAGCCTTAATAAGGCAAAAAGGAGACAATTAACCCCTCCAAATGATGGAGGTCATCATCACCCCCTACCAAATGGCTACTCATCCTCTAAGAAACTTAGTCCTCCTTCTGCATTTCTTTCAAATCTTTAATGGACCCTCTGACTTCCCAAAGAAGAAGTGTGGGAGTCCCTTCAGGAGGGTAAAATCCATCATTCTTTTCTACTTTTTCCCATTCTCTGTTCTTCTCATCTTGGTCCTTTCTCTCACTCAACCCCAGCATCAAGGGTGGAATGAGCTTCAAACTAAGCCACTGAATATTTTTGGCCTTCATGGCCCTCTTGTATAATGGTGCTCTTTCTAAGGCACCTCTCAATCTTTCTAGTGTTTGGTAATCCATGTTTCTAAGGCTGTGAGGGAGGTTGTTCCATCTCCTTTGGCTAGCCATTATGCATTCATCTCCCAACAACCTAGAAACATCATCAAAGTGAACCATGGCTTGAGCTTGTGTGTGGAGGTACTTTTTTTCAAGTGCAGGATCCTTTTCTATCTTAATATGGTTGTTGATGAATCCCCTAGGGTTGAATATTTTTTCCCTTATTTGCAAGGGTTTTCTGTTTTCTCTCCTCATAACCCTTCTTACTTATTGTGCTATAGTATCTTCATTATCCATCCATGATTTCAATGCCATTAACTACATGTCTCCCATCCTAGGATTGGGGTCCCAAATATTCATGTATGTCAACACAAGGTTGTGCATGTAGAATTCTGCCATTTTTTCGTTATCTTCCATACTCGATTGGTTGCAAAAGTCAATGAACTGTCTGCAGTTCTGAAATGGCAAGGATCCTTGAGAGGCTAGTGTTTTGATTTGAAATAGGAGCCACTTCTCCTTGAAGTAGTCTGCATAAGAATTTGATGGATATATATGTTGAATGGCCTTCATGCACAAATCTGCCATGGTGGCCTCTTGTTTGTCCTTTTTCTGAAGCTTCTCCTAAAATGCTACATTATCTGCTTGGCTTTCTGAAGCTGATCTTTCAACATGGATTCTCTGAGCCTAACATCAGACAGACACTTCCCCAACTCGACCACTTTTTCCTCCATGACCCCTATGTCATGCACACCCTTAGATGTGGCAAGCTTCATCCAATGATGAGTTCATGCCATTTCCTCTTCCAACGTATAGAATAAAGGCATTGTTAACTTATGAGGAGTCAATCTCCCCCCTTCAACATATGTGTAGTAGGAGCTGAGATTAGGTTGAGGGCTAGGGTTTCACACTACTTCTACATCTTTGAGGACTTGTTTTTCTTAGGTGGGCTCCTCCTTGTCATCTTTTTCTCCCTCTTGTCCTTCACCTTGTACCTTTTCCTCAACTTTTTTGATCTCTTCCCCATCTATGTCCATCTTTTCTCACTCAACCAACGTATTTTTCTCCAATTCTAGGTCTGTTGGGTTTCTTGTAGCAAAGACAAAGTTTCCTGTATCAAACTCTTCTTTTCTTGCTAAAGACCCTTTTTTTCTTGTTTTTCTCTTCTTTTTTTTGTAGTATTTTGAATGTCTATGGGGGTTGCATGAGGTGTATGGGATGCTAACCTTGCTGTGTGTATTCTGATGTAGGTCATAGGGGTCCTCACATGTGAGGTGACCTATTGCACCCTTCCTTCTTCTAACCTTATTTCATCATATTTCTTTGGTGATTTCTTAATGGAAATAGGAATCTTGGTGGGAGTCTGTGGTTTTCCTTGCCTCACCCTTTGAATTTTCCTAGTCCTAAAATACATAGGTGTTTTCCTCTTCCTTCTTTTTTTTACAGGTGTGCTCAAAATGGCTAGGGTAGTAGCCAATTCGTGATTTGTAATGTCTGGTGACATGCTAGTGCCTTGAGGGGAGGTTTCACTGCTTAGGATAGGGTCCAATTATTTCTTTTCCTCTGTCTTTTCTTCCTTCTTCCCCTTATATTTTTCTTTCTCTGTCTCTACTGTCTCTGTGTTTGATGTTTCCATCTCCATCTCTTCTTTTTCTTCCTCCTCTTCTTCTTCTTCTACCTCCTCTTCAACCTCCTCTTCTTCTTCTTCTTCCTTCCTCTCTCTAAGACTAGAGGCAGAGGTTTGTCATGTTTGGGTGGATATGAAGGCTTCCATATCCATGTCTATGAAAGAGGACCAAGATACAAGAATGTTTAATATTTACAAATAATCATTCACTATCAGTTTTATAAGGCCATGTTGGGCCAAATGCTGGTATTTTCTTTTCCTCACCTTATTGATTGTGTTAGTTATTGAGTTTAGGAGTAAATGAGGGATGCTTAATCTCTTCTCTAGAGGGAGTTCCCCTTGAAGCCTAAGCTCATTCCACTATTAGAAAATGATGAAATTAGTGACTAGGTGACTAAAAAAGTTAGTCACTGAAATTATTTCAAGTGAATTACTACTAAATCTGAGCAATTTTAAGTGACCGAACTAAGAATGACTAACTTAAATGACTAATTTAGTTTAGGGACAATATATATGACTAGATAATAAGTTACAAACCTAAAATTTACTAACTAAAATGACTAATTTGGTCGAGGACTAAAATATATGACTAGATAATAAGTTACAAAACTAATAATGATTAACGTAAATGACTACTATAGTCCAAGAATAAAAATATGACAAGATAATAAGTACAACAAGTATATGAATTATTCATTTATGTTATTAATTTTTAATTGTGTCACTCTGAAAATGAAAAATTGCAATTTTGATACTAAAGTGTGAGTTGGTCGAATTTTATTGGTTGCAGGTATTTTGGTGGCCCAATGGGAAGCTTCCACATGGATCAACTGGAAGCCACCACGTGGTACCTCCACATTGGCTAATTTTTTTTAAGAGTTGGAAGGCCTTGGCAAGAATCGAACCGGTGACCTACCACAAAAAACTCCAAAGCCTTACCATCTTGCTTATGGGTGGTTCTCAACCATAATGTCTGCCAATTATATTTGAATGGTGTGTATGAGCGTGTTGGGAGGAGAGGTCGAGTGGTGAGCCCAAACCACTAGTCATATCGCACCCACAGGACCTATCACAAAGGTGGATGGAGAAAAGGAGCATGGACCAGCCCCAACTCCTAGCTATGTTCACATCCCATAGGACCGAGCACATACTAGAGAGATGTTTGGTGGAGGGGGGCGGTGATGTAGGCCCGAGCCCACTCCCATGGCACTGCATGTAACCACAGGAAGAAAGATAAAGGGATACTCTAACGGGGGTAGAGTTTGAGTCCTAGACCCAGGTCATGGTGTCGATGCGTAACCACCAACTAAATATTCAGGAGATAGTGTGGTAGGGGCAGATGGTTAGCCCCGATGCTTGGCCACATCACCCCATGCGACCATGAGATGATAGAAAAGGCACCAAGGTTGGTGAGGGTGGACCATTGGCCCCAATCCCTGGCCTTATGGTGCACCGCATGGCCATATTTTTGCACCTATGGGGTTATTTGGAAAACTAACTAGGCGACAAAATTCACCAGATGCGGGAAAAAATGTTTCCTACTAAATGGTTTAAAGGTTGGACTTATTGCTCATTTTGCAAGTTCAACCAATTTGAAGGACAGATAATAAAAGAAACTTGGGAGAGCCAAAACTTGACGTGTTTTTGGTCTTTTTAAGCCCAAGAAGATCCCAGATAGTGGTTTTTGGACATTTTGAATCTAATGGAAGCATATGTTTTTTGATTGGAGCACTTTTGGAAGGAATTTTTGAAGGTTTGATTCTATGAGTGCCAGGGAAAATAAATGGTTTGAAGTATTTTTGAAGGAATTTTGAGCATGGATAGGACCTTGTAGGGGTTTTCCAACCTTCATATTTTATTTGAAGCAGTTGTGACTTCTATGGTGTAACTCTTATGTGACTTTTATAATTATGTATCTTTTAGGAAAGCTCTCTTTTATTACTTCGATGTGGAATTGTTGTAAATTTTATGCTCATTTTCATATGGATTATAGGGTGTTGATGTGAGAGCCCTTTTCATGTTGATTGTAGGTAGTCATGCTTTTTAGAGTGAGAGTTATTTACATGAGAATGCTTCCTTTAAGGGGAAACAAGCCACTCATTTTATTAACACATTTCATGTACTCTTTTATGACTGGAATATGGAGTGGTATAGATGTGTTAGTAGGACTAGAGACGTAGCCCAGGAGGGTTCAACTCCATCACCAAATTTTTTTTTGTCTCTCTTCTTGTTTTTCTTTATGAGTTACATGTAGATATGTTGCTTGTTTAAAGTTCATATGAAAACTAAGTCATTATCCTTGAAGAGGCCATAAATTGTTTTTATATAAGACCCATTTTTTTAGTTGCAAAGCATCAGAGGATGGTCATTTTTTTAGGTAGGATAAGTTCTCCTCCAATTTTAAATCATATGTTATTTACATATAAATTGATATTATGCATCTCCTTGAACACCCATTTTCATGTAAAGGCCTTCGTTACTTTTGAAAAATCCTACAAATACCAAGCATGTTTCCATTTGAAGGTGTTCATTCTTTCCCCCATATTCCTCCTTTAGTGATCAATTGAATTTTCGTAGTACTCACAACTTCAAATTTTGATCTTTGATCGAGTTGATCATGTTTAAGACACATAATTTTTATTTGGTCCCTATGGATAATTTTCATCATATTGATTATGATATACTTCCATCAAAATTATATATCTAGCCCCTATGACAATAATCCCACTTAATCATTGTGTAGCTTTACAACATTGCCATGCTTTGTGATCTCAAAAATTTTGATAATCCAAAATTAAAATGATATTTGGAATACTAGGGTTTCTCTGGAAGAAAATTGGAAGCCATCATCATCAAAAGGCACAATAAATTAAAAAATAGGCTACATGAATCTATAGATTGTTGGGGATTCTTTGAGGATTCTAGAAAATGAACCTAAGTAAACCAATGCATAAGCTTAAGGCATTTATACTATTCCTAGATAATTATTTTCATTTTAACCATTAATTTATTCTATTATTACTGCATCGTTATTAATTTATTCATTGTTTGTATTGCTTTATTTTGTTTTTTAGGTTCGAGAGGAATTATTTAACCTATTTTATGGTAGCTTTTATGGAAACACGAAGGTAAAATATATGTGTTTAAAGTGAAATGATCTCTTGTCCTCTTCATATTTCTCTACTTTCAATCTATTTCATTTTACATCTATTATTTATATATAGTTTTAAAACTCGTAAACGCTACATTATTTCCATGGGAATAGCCCTTTATTTTTTCAAATATTATTCCCCTTATATATGTTCTATCACCATTTACAAGTATTAGGGGTTCATGGAAACTATCTTCATATTGAGTTGTGGCATTGATTGCTCCAACACTTGCAAGCATTTTGTGGGTGCCTCCTATCGTGAGGTGGGAGTGGAGCTCCCACTAGCTCCTTTTTACTCTTTCATTTCTTCCTCAACAATGGAAACGACCTTATAAGATTGAATAAAGAAGATTTAAATCCACCTATAAAGGAATATAGAATGCACATAGGAAAGACTCTAAAATGAACATAAAAATAATGAAAATATGCTCTTATGGGTATCAACTCTAAATTTAAAAGTAGCTTGAAGTTATTTTTCTAAAATTATTTATCAACTACTCATTTATTGTAGTTATAGTCTAGCATTTATTTACGTTCAAAGATAATATGACATGTGATAGAAAATGTACTTATCATGCATAGTTACTTTCTCCTTTATAAGTGATTTAAACATGGTAGGTATCCTTAGTAGGATGACAATGATGATATTGAGGAGAAACATAAGAAAATGGATAACTAGTGCTAGTTCTTCCTAATAGTAGTTTTTACTTTTCTCATCAACTAAATAATTATTGGAAATATCCCTTATGAGTGTTGCATGATTCAATCTAAGTATGCAACATCAAATCTCACACTATAATTTGATTCCAATCTAGTTCTCACTTATAATTAAAGGCCTTCTTGGATTCTTGTTCTTTGTACATTGCTTGAAAAAGAGAGTACTTCCCACCTCCTTGAATCTACCACTATGTACCCATTACTTATATTGTATCATAATAGGGATACACCATCCCATTAATATGTGTTTAAGGGAAACACACACCCACAAATAGAGACATCTACGCTGGCATTGTAGCCCTTACTCCTAGCTCTCGGGTTCCTATCATTGATTCTAATGATGTTGCCGCAATTGTTGATACTATTTGTTGTTGTGATTTCATCTAGTGTCAATTATTGTCCTAACTTTTTTCTATTTTCTCATATATGGTAGTCCCATCTCCTTAACCATAGACATTTCCACCATTATTGTAATGTTCCCAAAATTAGCATGAAGCTAATTGGAACATTGATTTTGTTTATATCATCTAGGAGGTGAATAAAATGGGTGAGGAGACCCATGAGTAGGAATAAAATCCCTCATAGAGTAGCTTTGTTTTTCACCTTCTAGTGTGAAAAGGGGCAAATGCATGAGGACAAGGTCAAGTTTGACCAAGTCAATAGTGTTGCCTAAGAGGGTGTGGATTGCTTGGGAAGACAACGCAGTTTGAATGGGAGGAAGATCACTTGGTGGAGGAAACCCTAATGTGTGGGGTCAAAGGAAAGAAAGCTTTCATTTGCATAAAAGGAGGAAGAGGTAGCCATAAAGGATTATGTTTGAGTATTTGATTTTGGTCTATGTAGACTCTTTGCATTCTCGGGCTGTTTAGCAGAGTTGCAGTGGGATTCCTGTTTAGGATTCCTTCCCCTTCTTGAGAGGCCTCTTGAAGGATTGCACTTCATTTCTCCACATCTAGGCTCAAGTCCAAGCCACCTCCTTCAGCTACAACGTTATTTCTGCTGAAGCATAACGTTGTGTTGCAGTGGAGCGTTCCACAACACCATTTCCTTGGCTTGTATTTTAGAGGAGGGAGCTTCTATTCCTCTAGGAGGTTAGTGAGAAAGGTTTCAGAGCTGATTTGCATATATTGGCATCAGGCCAAGAATATCCCATCTACTATAGTGAAGTCCCTCTCCTTGACTGCGTTATTTCAATGTGTATCTGCAGTGGGGGGCCTAAACACTATTTTGGAGGGTGAGATCTTCAGTGTTAGGATCAACCTATCACTTGAGAGATCTATTGAAGGAGGTCTATTTCAGATTGTGCATCATCTTCAGCCATCTCCATCTATTTTCTGAGTTGCAGTTGCTACCCTGCAACTCTAGCATTTCTGCAGTTTTTCCATTTTGTATATATTTCAGCCAATCCTTCTAGGGATTGTTGTATTATTGTTTTCAGGGGTTGAGAGCTTTCTCCCCCACATTTCTTGAGCTATATATTTTTATATCTTTGTATTGTCATTCAGCATGTTGCAGTGTCTCCTATAAACTGCATAGTCATAGCCTAGGGCATTCTCAGTGTAGCAGTGTATTTCACATTCCATGTACATGATCAATTGAGGCTTGTATTACCTAACTTGAGTGATTCTTTCCTCAAGATCTTGTATACATTTTTGCTACTATGATCTAATATGATGGCTATTGAAATCTTCTGACATTTTATGCATTCATATAACGCTGCTACTCCACATGTGTTCTCACATTGCTGCATCTCCAACTTTGGAATACCTTAAGGTATTCTTATTGTTGTAGAAATCAATAAATGAGCTGATATTACAAAGGGTGTCAAAGCATCAATCTTGGCTCATCTTGTGAAATTCCAAATTTAAGAGATTAGAAGATTGAAGAGATGGTTTCATCTCATCATATTTCAGACTTTATAGAAGAACCTCCCTAGAGGATAAGCAAATAGAAGATGAAGAACCATGCACTTCCTATTCTCATAAAAAGGAAGCACAAATGATGCAGAAAAAGACTCCATCATGTAGGTCAACCTAAATTATCTACAATAATAATCTTATAAATGTAATAAACAATAGCTAAGAGTACAAAACATAAAACAAGATAAACACAGAGATTTTCCCTCGATCCCAAATTGGGACGGCACTAAATGATTTTTCATTATATTCCTTTTAGTGTTACAACACATATATATACATGTCGAAGCATACATAAACCCCAATCCATTAACCCTGGATTAGAACATAACCAGAGTTCCCTTGACCGGATCTACAAAATACCAGGGGTCGAAAACCATCGTACCCCAAAACCATGTGCAAACTCATGCACAAAACATGGGTGGGTCCGCATATGAGTGGGACCGCATACCAAAAATTCGCCTGCAGCACCGCCCTGACTCAACAATGTCGTCTCCAAACCCTCACATGTACCACAGACCGCACAACACGTGGGGGCGAAAGAATATAACACATACCCAACACATCCTTGGAGGATATGGATAGGGCTTTATTGATTTCTAAATATATAAAAAACATGTTATTGAAGATCTCAAGAAGATAAGGAGGGATATGTATGGAGAATCTCCAAAAGAATTTGAATCTAAAGCAAACTCTAGATTTTCATATGAGGAGTGTGAGCAAGTAGCCACACCCCATAAGACATAGCACAGTCACATGCCCAGTTTCACCATGAGAGAGATGAAAAGAGGAGAAGAGGTTGCTAGGAGGGAAAATCTTAGTGATTTCCTGAAAGAGTATGAGTCTCAAACTCAGAAATTCTGAGATCATCTCAAATTTTCAGAGTTTTGCAAGATCAAGGTGAAAGGAAGAGAGCAGCAGGATATATTTCTTCTATCCACTTTTGAAGGTTCACCTACATGTTTAGCCAAAGCTTGGGTGGAGGAGTTAGATACCTTGTTGTAGTAGCACCAAATTCCTGAAGATGAAGCCATCAAGGTTGCAGTGCTGCATTTGAGAGGTAAGGCCTGTGCCTGGTGGATCTTTGAATCCTTTTCTTTAAAAAATGTAAACACTACATCTTATGCAAGTTTCACTAAGGCATTAGTGAAAATATTTTATATAAGGATTCATAAGACACATATGGTGGATATAAACATGGAAAATCAAACAAAAGCCTTGCATGAAAACTCAAGACCACTTCAAAAAACCATGGAGGAGGCTGAAAACTTGCACCATACATTGCTGGGAGAAAGACTTTCATCTCACATCTTTGAGCAAGGGAGCATGGTGATCTCCTTTTCAAAGAAGGATCCAATCATTGGGAGGTTGCCCATTAATGTTGTAGAGATTGAGGGCAACAGTGCTGTCACATATGGAGATTATCTGGTGCCTCATGTAGAGGAAGGAGGAGCTCTTGCTCCAACTAGAGGAATTCTTGCATCTTTTCAAGGAAGTCCCCAAGATCTCATGTGTAGAGATCAAGGCACAACTCATGTTATACATGTGCCATTGATGAGGAGGTGTGAAACCATGGAGACACAAGGAGGAGGTAGGGAGGAGAACCAACATCATGGAATGAGGAGTACACACCCCTATCCACTTCAGGAGGTTGATGCACCTAAGAGGAAGACTAGATTGCGCAGTAAGAGCATGGAAATTTTTTTCCATTCATATATGCAGTCATCTCTTGATGATGATGTCTCATTGCATGGAGAAATTTTACCATTGTATTAGCAGAGGAGGATGGATGCTTCACCAATTAAGGCACCACTCATTGATTTTATAGGAGTGGGGACCTTGGGAGAGCTTGATACAACGCTGGGAATCTTGGGTAGGCTCAAGGAGGAGAGAAATGAATATTTGGAAGAGTTAGCACAATCACCTCTTCTCTCTTTGAGGATGAGAGGAGACTCATTTATGAGCTACTCCCTTTGCATGAGCAAAACATATGGTAATGGTGTTGATTTTTTACATGATGATTTATATAATGTATGTATATATCCCTTAACCATATATGTGCAGGATGTTGCTCCAAGGAGGAGCATTATTTCTTTTAGGCTTCATGGTCTACTTGAGGCCATAAGCATGATTGATGGCCATTCCCTAGGAGGACTTGGGGAGGAGGTGTATTATGGAGGACATGCTCACTTTACACCATACATCATTCACTTCATCCATACTTATGAGGAGATTGGGGCAGAAAGCAAGTGGTTGAAAAGCCACACCTTTTATCAGTCTTTACTGCAGTTGAGAGTCAAGCTGCGTTGGTTACATTTGAGGGAACATTGTCCTTCTCACTTATTACATATGGAAGCAAGCATGATTCTGATTTTTTCTCCCTATTTTTCTATTATTTCTATCTTTGTGAGGAGCATGTTTGGGAGAGAGACACATTGGATGGATGTGTCCTTTGGGAGAGGAGATATCCATATCTTTTGTAGTACATGTTCCAAGGGGAAGATGGGAGAGGATATGGCCACCATAGCAACACACCTACCTCTTTATGAGGGGGGCCATAGGATTGGATGGACTCCATATGGTGGTGACTTCCAACTCATCATATATGGAATGATTTGGGCTATCTTGATTTGCAATGTTGGAGGAGAGATATTTGGAGATCTAGTCCTCATCTTGCCACTTGAGGGTAACATTATTGCAGCCCAAGATCAGCCAACACTCTACACTTATCATAAGTGGAGATATGGATAGTGTGGGGTAGGCTACCTTGTCTACCATATTCAGTTTTTCGGCCCACCTACTTTTCATGAGCCAATGGTGGAGGAAAAATTTCAGGAGTTTCCTAGTTGGGGGGTGACTCATTTTTCATGGCTAATAGCTTGGGGATGGAGGATCCATATGGGGAAGAGAGTTCCAATTATATTTCAGATCCCATTCCTCAAAGGGACCTCTAGACATCACTTTGTAATCCTCTTGAGTATTTCACCTTTACACGATGATAGCTTGATAGCTGACTTGCATGCTGAGGAGGAGCAATGTGGAGATTTGAATGATGAGATAACATCTTTTTATGTGGAGGAGTTCATCATACATGGATGCTACTGGGAGAGAAGGAGGAATAACTCAGTTCTATCCTTGCACTTGCTTGAGGACAATAAATCTTTGAGAGGGGAGGACTGTAATGTTCCCAAAATTAGCATGAAGCTAATTGGAACATTGATTTTGTTTATATCCTCTAGGAGGTAAATAAAATGGGTGAGGAGACCCATGAGTAGGAATAAAATCCCTCATAGTGTGAAGGGGATCAATAGAGTAGCTTTATTTTTCACCTTTCAGTGTGAAAAGGGACAAATGCATGAGAATAAGGTCAAGTTTGACCAAGTCAACAACGCCGCCTAAGAGCGTGTGGATTTCTTGGGAAGACAACGCAATTTGAATGGAAGGAAGATCACTTGGTGGAGGAAACCCTAATGTGCGGGGTCCAAGGAAGGTAGGCTTTCATTTGCATAAAAGGAGGAAGAGGTAGCCATAGAGGATTATGTTTGAGTATTTGATTTTGGTCTATGTAGACTCTTTGCATTCTCGGGCTGTTTAGCAGAGTTGCAGTGGGATTCCTATTTAGGATTCCTTCCCCTTATTGAGAGGCCTCTTGAAGGATTGTACTTCATTTCTCCACATCTAGGCTCAAGGCCAAGCCACCTCTTTCAACTACAACGTTATTTCTACCGAAGTATAACGTTGTGTTGCAGGGTGTTGCAGTGGAGGGTTCCACAACACCATTTCCTTGGCTCATCTTTCAGAGGAGGGAGCTTCTATTCCTCTGGGAGGTTAGTGAGGAAGGTTTCATATCTGATTTTCATATATTGGCATCAGGCCAAGCATCTCCCATCTACTACAGCGCAGTCCCTCTGCTTGACTGTATTATTTTAGTGTGTATCTTCAGTGGGGGGGTTTGCACCACTATTTTGGAGGGTTAGATCTTCTAGCAGTTAGACTGACTATCACTTGAGATATCTATTGGAGGAGTTATATTTCATATTGTGTGCATCATATTTTAGCCATTCATTATCCATTTTTCTCGAGTTATGTACGCACCTTGCAAATTCAAGTAATATTCCAAACTAGGAACTGCTAGCAAGACATGACTGGAAAATACATTTTCCAGTAATGGCTGCTACAGAAATTGAAACCAGGACCTGCATCCCTTAGAAAAATGTGTCTAAGTACTGAATCCAAGAGAAGGCTCCAAAGAAATCCTTGTAGAGTGGTTAGACAGATCTCCCACTACTAGATGTTCTCAAAAAGTGCCCGATGGAGAGGATTGCAACAATGCATGCACAAGTGCTGGAATGACAACGTTATTTCTCAACCATGAACATAAGAATATATAAATAGCCAACAAATAATTTTATAGAAGAAAATAAAGTACAAGTTCCTGAGGAAACATCCACTCAAGAAAGGTAATGCAAGCCTCAACAAGACATGTACATGAAAATAGAAGAACACTACTATTTCTGCATAAACCCAGGCTAAGAGGACGCATTTTATAAAGGGTACTGCTCCATATTACCTAATAACTGAAAGATATGGCAATATATGGCTCAAATACAATAGGGGAGCAAATCTCTAACCCTTATAAAAAATAATACATCAATCCTCCAAGGGATTGGCTGAAATGCCCAAAATGGAAAAATTGTCGGAGTTGCTGGGCAGCAGCTGCAACTCAGAAACTAGAAATACATAGAGAAGGCTGAATATTATGAATGATATGAAGTAAACCTACTCCAAGGGATTCTCCAAGTGAAGGTTGATCCTATCACTGGAAATCTCACCCTCTAAACAACAATACAAAACCCCACAGCAAATGCACCATGAAAATAACGCAGTCACTGAAGAAAACTGCGCTGTAGGGGCAAGGGAATGAGTTGGCCCAATGCCAAGATCTGCAATAAGCTCTAATGTCTTCCAATATGATCCTCCAAATGAAAGAAATATTCTCCCTCTGAAAAACAAGAGATTGAAGAGGTGTTATGAAGTCTCCACTGCAACACCCTGCAACACAGAATTATGCTGTTGCAGCAATAACATTGTCCTGGAGGAGGATGTTTTGGTCTTGAGCCAAGGAGTGTGGAGAACGAATAATAATCCTTCAAGAGGCCCCTCAAGAAGGAGAGGAAATCCTAAACAGGAATTCCCCGGCAATTCTTGCTAAACAGCAAAAGAATGCACAATGTCTGAATAGACATGAAATGAATAATACAAGAATGAATAACAAAGGCTACCTTGCCCTCCTTTTAAACACATGAGAGCTTCCTCTCCATGTGTCCCACTCTATTAGGGTTTCCTCCTTCAAGGAATATTCCCTCCTCTATCTCTATGCTGTCCCATAGATGCTCTCCATCTCATACCTCTGTGCTGTTTGACTTGGTCAAACTTAACCAAGCCTCTTTGCAAAATGTCCCCTTTCACACATGAAGGTGTGAAATCTAGTTCCAAAGCTGATCCCCTTTCATGCTAGAGGGATTTTATCCATTTTTTTATTATGAATGGGCCTTCTCATCCAATTATTCACCTCCTAAGGGAAAATAGCAAAAGTTAATATTCCAATTTATTGCGGGAAAAATTTGGAATATTACAGTCCTTCCCTCCCAAATGTTGCTTGTCCTCAAGAAAATGCAAGGATAGAACTGGAAAGTCTCCACTCAAGGCATGGAGTTAGAAATGGGATGAGGAACATCTTCCCCATGTGGATCCTCCATCCCCAAGCGATCATCCAAACAAAATGAGCCACCTCCCAACAAGGCAACTCCGGAAAAGCTCCTTCCACCTCAAGCTCCGGAAATGAAGGTGGGCTGAAAATATAAACATGGCAAGCATCATAGCCTACCCCAAGCTGTCCTTCTCCCCACTTATGATAAGTGTAGAGTATGTTCTAATCCCGGGCTACAAAAATATTGCCCTCAAATGGCAAAGTGAAGAACAGTCCTCCAAAGAGTTCCCCCCCAACAATGAAGAACAAGCTGGCCCGAAATGTTTCATCCATGATGAATAGGACAAGATCATCATAGAGTATCCCAATGAGAAGTTTGCTCCAAGTTTTACATGATAATGCATGATACAAACAATATCTCAGAAGGATACAGTGCAGTTTCATCCACTGCAACTTCAGAAAGTAGTATTGCAAGTAGCATACAAGAATCATCTCACCTACTAATGAATAGTAAATGGATGAATGTGCTATCAATACATGATCATATACTTGCCCATGATTATAAAATGGATGAATATAAATCTCATGGCCCACCTCAAAAGAGAACAAACATGTGGCTATGGTGGCCATATCTCTTCCCATGCTCCCATTAGAACATGTAGTGCAGAAAATGTGGGAGTTTTCTCCCCTCAAGGAGACATTCAACTCATGTGCCTCTCTTATAATCATGCTTCCCATAAAAATCTGATCCATATCAGCAAATGAAGTCATGATCAGCAAAAAAATGAAGAAAACACTGAAGGTTTCATGTGGTGCAAGAAGGTACCAACAACTTTTCCAATAGTGACAACGCAGTTTTCCAAACTGCTGCTTCAGAAAATTACAAGGAAAAATGTTTCTTTTTACATGGTTAATCATGCATGTATTCATATGGTACATGTTTGAGTGCAACAACTGAACATACATGTGATGATGAAATTTTTTCCCATGGCCACATAAAAGATTGCTGCCTCCATCATGTAGATTGGCCCAACAATGATCATGGAGAAATGTGACAAGCTTGCCCTCTTGTGAAGCAATGCATTGCATAGTAATGGTAAGAGTATGCAAATCAATGGATGTATAAACAAACTTCTTACCATATGCTAGAAGTGAAATGGTACATCGATCCATGAGTGAGTTCTCCATAGTGTTTTGGCATGCTATGAAGATGAATGAACCATGTGCTGCAAGAAAATAATCCTCCCCATGCTTGGAAACCCAAGTCAAGAAGAATATGTCATAGTGATAGATGCCTCTATCCACTATTCTATCATCACCACCTCCTCCTTGTTCACCGAGTGCATCCAAATTGAAGTGATCCTGGGGACACTCCATCCATAAATCTCTGCTCCAAGGTGACAGCGCTGTGAACTTATGCAAATAAACTCCTGTCAATACCAATCTCTATTCTTTGACATGCTCCTTATCAAAGACTCCTCTAATAATTTTTCAACAAATATGGAATACTTCCCAATATGGAAGAGCTTCCAAATCATCAAATACCAAGGAGGTAATGCCATCTCCTCCTCCTGTAACATCATACAAAGTGTGAGAGAAAATCTGCCCTCGCTCTCCCAAGAACCAGCAAAGCAACAAAGTGTTTTGCTGCCTCCCCATACTCCCATCATACAACTCATGTGATGAAGACACAATGAATGATATGAGTATCACATCAACACCATGCATCCATACTCTATGTTGCCCAATGATGCAAGTATCCTGCCATCTCTCGTCCATCCTCCTACTCTTAGGAAAACTCTTTCAAGAGTAACCAGCGCAGCCAAGCCTCTTGCTGCCCAGTGTCATATATTTGAAATTAGCCTCCCAGCTCCTTGCTCATAAACCACATCCACTCAATCACCTGTGGATGCTTTCTCCTTCTCTTCATCTTGGTACTCCTCCCATGAGGGCTACCATCCTCCCAAACCAAATCTCTGTCTTTGCACTTCATGGGATTTTGAAATGCAACCTTCTCAAGGATCAATGAGACCCTATATGAACCCAAATAGGTGGTAGGCAAAAACCTCCCATCATGATGTGTATGGCTCAAGGAATTTACAACACAATCATGAGAGATGTTATCCATCCTAAGATGTCCTCCATCTTCTATCTGCCCCTGTGAGAAAAGAATAAAATCATTGCACTCCATGGTGTGTTGAAGTGCACCTCTAATGAGATCTCTCCTTGAGACCTCCCTCTCAACAATATTCTTCCAAAACCAATGAGGTCATGGATCTGCTGAAAGTAGAAGTTCCTCTTTGAGCTGAGAGGAGCTCATTGAGAAAGTGTCATCTTGAAAGGAGAAAGGGTTTCTCACTCCAAGATGTCTACTATCATCCTTCAAGTCTTCAAACCCCAACCTCAAGTGTGATGTACAATCCAACAATGGCTCATGAGAATGATGGTTTTCTTCCTCCTTGAATGTTTCCATGTTGCACAATGCAGTGAATCCAAGCTACTCTATAGTAGCAATGGGATTTGAGCCTTGGTTATGTAAAATTAAATCTCCACAATTATCAAAAGAAGTTGCTGCAACAATATATTATGGAAATCTTTTCATACCTTGATGTGAATTTGGAACTTATTGTAGGGTTGCAAGAGTCCCTTCCTCCAAAGTGTTTGCTGCCCCAACTGTTGATGCATGTGTCTGCTCCTCCATGGGTGTGACAGTGTTAGGACAAAGCTCCTCAAGTGGTGTGAGCTTTCCTTCCTTTGTGCTTTCTCCATCAAAGGTTTGGATCAACCTTTGAGTGAACTCTGCAAAAGTCTTCACCCTTGCATGGCTCAAGTGGCCGCACCACCAAAAATAGGCTTCACCCTCCAAGTGCAGCACTGAGATTTCAACAGCTTCTTTCCCTGCTACAGGATGTAGTAGGAAAAATGCCTCCAACTTTCTCACCCAAGTTCTTGCTGTAGATAACCCATCAACGGTAGACAAAATAAATCTATTGCCTTTGATTACTCTTCTGCTGCGGAGTCTCTTCTCTTCCTTCAACTGGATGAAATGAGGAAAATCTAGAGTCTCCTTGAAGGCTTTAGGTTGAGATCTGTACTCAACAAGGTAATCACTCAGGATCTCATAATCCAAGTGTCTTCCATGCTCAATGTCTTCTTCTTGATAAGAATAGGAAGTGCATGGTCCTTCCTCTTCTATTTCTTAAATCTTCTTGACCTCCTTGGAGAGGTCTTCTTTGGATCTGAATACTGATGAGAGAAATCTCATCTTCTTCAAAATTATGATCTTCTTGGGCTTAGACTCACGGGCTGAGCCAAGAAATTTGCTTTGATACCACTATAATATCCCAAATCTGGAACAGCTAGCAAGGCATGACTGGAAAATGCATTTTCCAGTAATGGCTGCTACAGGAATTGAAACCAAGACCTGGATCCCTTAGAAAAATGTGTCTAAGTGCCAAATCCAAGAGGAGGCTCCAAAGAAATCCTTCTAAGGTAGTTAAACAGATCTCCCACACTTAGATGTCCTCAGAAAGTGCCCGGTGAAGGAACTGCAACAATAGATGCACAAGAGCTGGAATGACAACGTTATTTTATTAGCTATGAGACAAAAAGATATGGATAGCCAAAAAATAATGTTATAGCAGCAAATAAAGTACAAGTTCTTGAGGAAACATCCACTCAAGAAAGGCAATGCAAGCCTCAACAAGACATGTACATGAAAATAGAAGAACACTGCTATTTCTGCATAAAACCAGGCTAAGAGGACGCAATTTATAAAGGTTACTGCTCCATATTACCTAATAACTGAAATATATGGCAAGATATGGCTCAAATACAATAGGGGAGAAAATCTCTAACCCTTAGAAAAAATAATACATCAATCCTCCAAGGGATTGGATGAAATGCCCAAAATGGAAAAATTGCCGGAGTTGCTGGGCAACAGCTGCAACTCAGAAACTAGAAATACACAGAGAAGGCTGAATATGATGAATGATCTGAAGTAAACCTACTCCAAGGGATTCTCCAAGTGAAGGCTGATCCTATCACTGGAAATCTCACCCTCCAAACAGCGATACAAAACCCCACAACAAATGCACCATGAAAATAACGCAGTTACTGAAGCAAACTACGCTGTAGGGGCAAGGGAATGAGTTGGCCCAATGCCAAGATCTGAAATAAGCTCCAATGTCTTCCAATCTGATCCTCCAAAAGAAAGAAAGAATCTCCCTCTGAAAAACAAGAGATGGAAGAGGTGTTGTGAAGTCTCCAATGCAACACCCTGCAACACATAATTATGCTGCTGCAACAATAATGCTATCCTGGAGGAGGATGCTTTGGACTTGAGACAAGGAGCGTGGAGAATGAAGAACAATCCTTCAAGAGGCCCCTCAAGAAGGAGAGGAAATCCTAAACAAGAATTCCTTGGCAATTCTTGCTAAACAACAAAAGAATGCACAATGTCTGAATAGACATGAAATGAATAATACAAGCATGAATAACAATGGCTGCCTGGCCCTCCTTTTAAACACATGAGAGCTTCCTCTCCATGGGTACCACTCTATTAGGGTTTCCTCCTTCAAGGAATATTCCCTCCTCTATCTCTGTGCTATCCCATAGATGCTCTCCATCTCATACCTCTGCGCTATTTGACTTGGTCAAAGTTAACCAAGCCTCTTTGCAAAATTTCCCCTTTCACACATGAAGGTATGAAATCTAGTTCCAAATCTAATCCCCTTTCATAATAGAGGGATTTTATCCATGATTTTATTATGAATGGGCCTTCTCACCCAATTATTCATCTCCTAAGTGAAAATAGCAAAATTTAATGTTCCAATTTATTGCGAGAAAAATTTGGAATATTACAATGTTCGTGATGGACACCAGTAAGAATCCATAAGATATTGGTGCAAAAAAATTGGCCTTCGCAGGAGCCTCCCAGTCAAATACATAATATTTTACGACCGAGAATATACAAATGGCAAAAAATTAAAGGTTGCAAGGAAACATATTGAACAACTCTAGGAAGAGGTCTAGAAAGTAGCTCCTGCATAGGTGTATTTAGAAGAACTCGAGGCAACCATACTTGGTGAAGTATTGACATTGGGAGAAACCATGATGAATCTCTATGAGGAGCTTGTCACCATGCATAAATAAGTTGTCCACTTTCACGACATGAAACATAAATGTAAAGACAATGCTAAATCTCTCAAGGTTGTTCATAAAATCATCGCTTCTATGCATGAGTGGGGAATGCAATACAAAGGTGCACCTCTTGTGTTCGCAAATAAGACAAGGCAAAAAGCTAAGTTGGAGAAAGAAAAGGTTCATATGCTTATCCAAAGTAAAAAAAAACTCAACTGTTTCATCACCAACATTCAAGACTCTTATGCAAAATTTTATAATAGTGTGGTTTTCATGGTGAAGTCGCATAATATCCCTTCAGTTGGTTAGCTTACCAAAGCTAAAGGAAGGAACAAGGTTAGACAAGAAGTTGATGAATACTTGGACCAGTTCAGACATATTTATACCAAGGGAGATCTAGAGGTTAACATGCATGATATGTAGAAGTATATCGGTGGCCTTGCTATGATAAACACCATGTTTTTCCTATTGAAGAAGTAAACTTAGACTGGCTCCAAGACAATGTACCTAGATGCAATGGAAGCTAGAATCCACTTCTAGCCTAATCCCATCAACAAGTTTGAGGACATAATCACACTGTATAAATATTGGCATCACTATGTTACCGAAGAGATACAAGTTGAAGTGGTTGAGCTCGAATTTCCCCAAACTCAAGCTTGATATGTTATTTGTCTTATTAGGCTTGTTTAGTTGATTCTACCCAATTTTGTCCTATAGGGAGATTTGTAATATTTTATTTAAAATATTTTTTTAGGTGGAAGTCCAAGTGTCAATTTTGGAATATGAAGATTATTTATGTAAAAGAATTCAAAGAGTAAAAACTAAAGATGGATAGTCATCTAATATGTAATAAGTAAACCCTTACAACTCATGAAAATGGATTTTTTCTAATATTTTGGCTTAGGTTAAAAAATTAGGGAGTTTTTTTGAGAGCCTTGGATTTTCCTTTAGTATATAAATGTTATCTCTCTTTGGAGGATCTTTCGTTGGATTTATGTTCCACTATTGGGACTAGTGGTTTGTCATTTCTATATATATGTTCGTTACTTTCACTTTTATAAAATCTCAGAGTTGGCACACCTTCATCCATATGTCATGGATGTAGTAAGACTATTCTTGTTATCTTTGCGATATGCATTATTTCATTTATGCTAAAGCTTATGAACTATTTTGTTTTCCTTAGTATGAAACTTGTTGAAGTTGTGTTGTTATATTATTTCGAGCATGGCTATCTTGTGAACTACTTTGTAGGTTAACTTACGATTCTTTCACCACTCGCGTGTCCCTTTTAAGTTAAGTATTATTACAATCTTCTAAGGGGCCCATTATCTTTTCCTTTGGTGTGATAGAACTACTCATGCATTTCACTTGAAACTTAGTAAATTTATACACTTGTTTCCCCAAAGTTGTTCATACATCATTCTATGCATTTGTTGCAGTCAAGGCACACCCTTAAAACCCACCACTTTGGGAACCGACCATATTTCAGTTGGCGTTCCTACTCCAAATGGTGTGGGGTCTAATTGGGACTTCACATTGGGGATACCCCCTACATTGATTGATGGATTCTAACGCCATCAACACAATTAGAAGTTGTTGTTGAGAAGTGGTAAGGGTTTCCAAAAATTTGGAGGTGTCATCCAAACAAGGGAAAAGGTGAATTGGATGATTCCATTCACATAACTTACAAGGAAAATTAAATTTACCCTTATTTCCATGGAACTTATTAGCACTAGTCGACATTTGGTCACCAAAATGATCTCCAAAGGTTGAAAAAAACGATGGATGTGGGCCTATACATCACATTTCCAATGCGTGGGGAATACTAGGACAATCTCTGAGGAGGTAGTCACCCTTACAAAGCATGTCAAGGAATTTGAATTTTTGGGGATTTGAAGGAATAGGTACATAAAAAAGAATGGTTGCTGGTTTTCCCATTGGTTATTTGGATTCTTCATATTCTTCCTTTTATTATTCTTCTTAGCTTCATGGTTACTAACACCAATACTTTCACCAAGCGAGGAAGAAGAAAGGGAAGAAGAGAAAATGGGGAAGAAGGAAAAAGGTCAACTTGAGGCTGATTTTGTTCAAGTGGAGGACTTGATTGTGGAGCAGTTGGACATTTAGAACCAAAGAGGTCGAAAATAACCAAACTGGAAAACCTATGGTGAATCTAGGAAGGGACAACTAGCCATATAAAGGGCACCAATATTTCCAAAAGAAGGAAAAGGACCAGGATTCCCATCATATGGGTTTCCTTGACTGGGAGACTCCAAAATTGTTTCCATCATGCTCAACCTAAGGTCTAATAAGTAGGAAAAAGTGAATTAATTTATTTATTTTAGAAATTAAAGACATACATAAAAATAAAAAAGGGGGTAACTAGGAAAAAGGTTTACCAAGTCTTTGTGAACTGAAATATACGATTAAGCACATACGATGTTTATCCCCTAATTTTTTGTTCGTTGTATCACAGTTAACAAGGTGGACGAATCAGTTACTTATGTCAGGTTTGCAACCTAGTGAGGACTTCCAAAATATACCTAAAGGTACGTGGAAGCACAACCCATAGTAGTGTTTTCTAATACATAACCGTACGATGGGGGCATCCCGATATACTCAGATGTACATGGAGCACCATCCTATATACCTGAAAGTACATGGAATAAAATGCCGATATACTCCGATGTACATGGAAAACCAACCATACCCAGGATGTAACGCTGACAAATAACGATAGCTCCTATGTTTAATGATACCAAAACACGTCTTCTAGCCTATACCACTAAATGTGTGTCGTTAATATTCCAAATGCTCTTTTGGTTAATTGAATAAATTTTAAAGTTGATCTTGATTTAAGTTTCAGTTTCAAGGCTCATGAAAAAAATTCACTTGAACTTCCTATAATGCAAAAATAAAGAATCCAAACAAGATCTTCAACTTTCACTATTCCAATGAAAATATGCAAAGCCCTAATGTATTAAGGAAATGTTTTTTTATTTCTTTTATTTTTTCAATGGAAAGAGAAATGAATAAAAGATAATATTATGGATTAAAAAAAATTCACACTGATCAAAATTGTAACATGAAGTCTTTGAATGAATCAATAACCAATCCAGGGGATCACAAACCCTAATTGATAAGAAGAAGAAAAAATGAAGGAAACTCTTATCAAAGGGGAATCAAACTAAAATTCAAACAATCTATTGGCTTCATAGAGATTTATACCAGTTCAAAGACTCAAGAAAATCATTGCATCATAATAAAACTCAGAGAAAGACATGAAAATGAAATTTTACATTCTACAAGAATCAACACAGGTAGTACATGGGCTAATTGCAATGGGTTGCACTTAATGAATTGGGAAATGGTAATGGATCACACTTAATGCACAACAAATCTACAATGATTCCAACAAAAGTGTGAATCATTACACTTACGAGGAGAGACAAGTGCATTGGGTTGCTCTGTCTCATACCAGAAGTTACGTTGGGGTTGATTTTGTTCAAAATATTATGCAAAAACCCTAAAAAGCTCATAATTTTACTTTCCTAAGACTAATTACTATCTGAATTAGTCAAAATGAGTCATTTTCAAAGGTCCTAAAAGACTACGCAAAAGAAACCACTAAAGGAAAATCTCGTTCCCCAGTGGATTCACCAAGTTGATTGGCGGATAATTCCCTTTTGCAGATAGTAGCGAACTCCCTAGATCTAATGGCTTGGTCGAGAAAAAACAGATACAAAAAGACTTATGTTTTCCTTAGAGAAATTAGAACATGAAGGAAAGAACTACTTGGAATCCAACACAAGTTCTTCTCTTCTCCTTTCTTGTAAGCTTTAGCTCCAACTCCAAATGCTATAATTGGAACTTGCAAAACAACTAAAACAAGCAAGAGAACAATAGCATACAAATAACATATGCTAACATCTCTAAACAATGAGTCAAGAAGGAATTGTTTTACATATGCATCAATGAGACATAATTATAGGAAAACAAAGAAATTTGTGTATTACTGAATGAAGGAGAAGATACAACCCTGTTAGATCTTGACCTTGTAGATATCTCCCAACTATCTTGTCCTTCCTTTACCACAAAACAATCCTTCAATCAAAAATTAAGTGCATGGATGGACACTGGATTCCTAAGTAGAAAGCAACAACATTAGGGCATAACTAAGAGTCTCCAAAAATCAACCCAAACTCTATGGGAGGTAGTGAATTTATAAAGTAAAAGAGGTGGTTTTGGATTTACCATTCTAGGACTTAGATCCACATTAGAGGGAGGAAAAGTTATAGGGATAAGAGATAAGACCTCAAGAGTAAGAGTTCAATATATTTATTTAACAGTAAATAGTTAAAACCACCATGAAGATTATGGAAAGAGTATATTCGAAATTATTTTTTATTTTTACTGAAATTCAAGAGACATTGTACTTATTGTGAATACAACATGCATTGGTCAGTGAAGATGCTATGTGTACAACTAGAAATAGTGCAAGTTGCATAAAGGGAAAGGGTGATGGGTCCAAAAATTAGGGTTTTAAGTTGTTTAACCCTGAATTCTTGGAAGTTTTGGAGAGAGGATGCTCTTCGGTTTGTAGGGTATGAATGAAAAGTGTCAATGGATGGTGATTGATTGGTTTCAAGGCCATCCGATTGGATGTGACAAAATGAACTGTAACGATTAAGCTCCAGCTGCATGTTATCCAACATCAATAATATATCATCCTTAACATCATTTCTCTTGAGAAGTACCTTGCCTTGGAGGGATTTCATTTTCCAATAAAAATCAATTGTAAGCAAATACTAGTTTTGACAACCACAGGTGTGAGAGAAAGTTTCCAAATGAAACTTTGTGGAGGATTTTTAATCCCATCCAACGTTTTAGGTGGACACTCCACCCATCCTTAGGGACCTGAGAATTGAATGATCACAAATGAGCACTGTGAATTATTTTGTAGAAGGAAGTCTCAAATTATTTTTTAACAAATAATATTTAAATAATAAAATAGGCATTAGAGAATAACATTAAAATAATAATATAGTAATTAAATAATAAAATAAATTAGTGAAATTAAATTAGAATGAAAAAATTAGCTACCACCTCCGTAAAGACATCTAAGTCTGAATAACAGTTGCAATCATGAAACACTTCCTCCCCAACAACCCCACGTTCTTGTTGGATCTCTAGATAAATCTAGTGGTGAAATAATCGATTCGAGGATTTATCCCAAGACTATGCTAAAGAGCCCACCCTAAGATCCCCACTTGCCACTACCTTGATGATATTGCAATCTATGAATAGTCATCACTGTTACAATGAGAAGTAGATGAAACAAGGTGGGGGGGTGGGGGAGGGGGGGGGGGGGAGATGAGGAGGCTCAAGCCAAGGGATTTATATTGAAGTCCACATGAAAATAACATGGAGCTCAATGTCCCCACTAAAATCCTACAATTGGGCTAGTCATGCAACTCTAAGATGCAATGAGAAAAATAGAGTTCAATCACCAAAACGTCCTCAAGTAAATGCATAAAAAAATAAGGATTAATTGCATAATGAAAATAGCTATAGGGAGGAGGGATCCATCATTCGTTGAAGTAGAAAAAAGGTAAGAACCAACCAAGACAGGGTGAGAAAAAATATGGAGTAACAGACACACGGGGAGAAAATAATTAAGTGAAATAGCCTTCATGTCCTGAGCATGGTAAAATGATAACATGTACCTTCTTATGAATGAGGGCTGGTGAGGCACATTGACCTCATTCATTTATGAAGGTGACACAACCTCACCCCCCTAACCACCTCTCGCATCCCTAATTACCTCATATGGAAAACATGTAGTTTAGTCTTTGTTTTATAGTAATATTTGAATAAATATAACAAAAATATCTATAACAAAATAGGTGTTTGTAATAATTGAATAAACATATTTATAAATATTAAGAAAGAAATTTTAATTTAAAGTTTTCAAAAGTAGTTCCCAAGCGCTCGTATTTGCTTGAAGTTGAAGTTCCCAAAAGGCTCACAAGTTCTTACAACCATTCCAAATTAAATGGAGAACATTTGTTCTAGTTCCCATGCTCCCAAAAACTTGGGAATGGAGAGGAGTTTAAAAATGGTAGTGAAACTATGTGGTACAAATGAAAAAATAATTATATATAGTGAATCTAATAAGCTAAATATATAATTATATTTATATTAAAAAATTATAATATTTTAAGTGTTTTGAACAATATTTTATGTACAAATATGTAATTGAAATTGTTTATTATAACCAACATAGATCTATGTTAACTCCAAACTTACCAAGTGTTGAGAGGGATCAAATATATCAAGATGTAACTTCCTTTTGAGTGCAAAACTTGAGGAAAAATGTACACGTTGACAAATTTGATTTTTTTTTAGATCTTGGTAGATTTGGACTTAGATGGATCTATGTTGATTTTCAACAAGACATTAATAAAATGTTTTAGTTATAAGCAATTTTTTATTTTTCACTTATTTTATATAATTTAAACATAGTTGACATGGAAATATTTATTTCAGTTTCACATTCTCCACATTAAAATGTTGATACATTCCTTTCATATTATGAAATAGGACACATAGAATTTAATCTCTCTGTATGAAATAAATTATTTTTGTTATTAATATTTTTTAAATTGTTACATAAATCCCTATTAAATATTGAAGGATTTATAAATCTCCTTAATACATTGAATTATAAAGACTTATTAATGTAATAAGAAGTGTCTCATTCTCTCTCTATATGTTTGATGTTAAAATATTTTACTTAACATGAACATTGAAATTTTTTATTTGTAGTTTTTTTTGTTATTAATATTTGTTTAAATGTTATATATCAACATTATATTAAGAATGGAATAAATTAAATATATCCCTCATAAGAGAAAGTGGAAATATAATAATTTTTTAATTTAAACTATGTTATTTTTCTTCATATAAATTTTATATAAAATAATGTTATCTAACATGAACATTGAAATATTTTATTTATAGGCAATTCTATTTTTTTTTCTATTAATATAATTATGTTATTGAATATGAACATTGAAATGTTTTATTTATAGGTAATGCTATTTTTTTCTATTAGTATATTTTCATTATAAATATTGGTATAGATCCAACTTGACCATCGATCTAGAAAATGTATAGAATAATCAAATTCCTTAACTTGCGAATCACTTTTAAGTGCAAACAAAATATTTGTACTTCCAAAGATTTCATCCTTTGTGGATCCATGGTTATATATATAGTGCATTTTTTAATTCATAAATGTATTCAACTACTTGAAAATACTATTGGGCACTTGAATTGTGTAAACTACACAATCTAAATTTACAACTCTAACAAAAATTTGCTATATTTAAAAAAAATTGGCTGAAAAATATGCCATCAAAATATAGAATAGTAAGACTGCTTGAATTTTTTTAACCATAAAAATTTATTTTTTCAATTAATTTAAACCAATATAATATAAACATAGTTGAGATTGAAATTTTTGTTTTAAAAAATTCTATTTATAACCCATTTAATTTTACTGTTATATTCATAATTTAAATGACACAAATTGACTTTATGCTAAGAGTTAAATAAATTAAGCATCTCCATCTTATTACTCTTATTACAAATTAATTGAATTCTTTTACTTTTAATTGCTTCCTTTCCTAGGGTATATATATATATATATATATATATATATATATATATATATATATATATATATATATATATATATATATATATATATATATATATATATATATATATATAGGTTTTACATTGAAATATCTTTAAAAAGTATAAGAACTAGCCTCATACTAAAAAGTGAAAATATGTGTGTTTTTTTTTAATTACTTTATCTTTCTTTAAAATTTCTATAAAATTAAGTTAACTAAGATGCATATTGAAACATTTTATTTATGGTAAAGAGTGAAATTAAAATAATTTTACCCCCTCCATATCAAGTTGTAACATTAGTAATAAAAGGAAAATGAAATAACTTTACCACATCTCCTTCATATTGGGTTATAATACCTTTTTTTTTTTTGTAAATTTCGTAGTGCCTTATCATTTTCTATTTATAAAAAAAGAGAGCAAGTTGCAACATATACAAATTTGGTAGCCTCAACTTGCCCGAAGGAAACTAGGTCCATCTTAAAGCGTTGAACGCTATCCAATACTGAAATAGTTTCTTTCATCTACTATCCGCTATGTCCATTTTACTGTAAAAAGCAAAGCATAGCTGAAAACATGAAAAGTAAAAGCTAGCCACAAAATTCATGGAAACTTAGAACATCATTGGTTAACCGTCTGAAGAGTCTATTAGCATTGGGTCTTTTGCAGTAGAGCCTGACATGTCAACTTGCTGCATAGATTGAAGCTGCCTTTCGATTATGCCAATACAAGCTGTGGCATGATACTGAGATACTCTTATATCCTAAATTTTTTTTTTTATTTCCTGCAGAATTGAGACCACAGTGGGATTTCCTTCATTTTCCTGTAAACTTTGCAAAGCTTTGGCCAGCACACATTTGAGAGTCCAATATGTGTGGAGGGATTGGTGTAAGAGGGATAGTCTCCTTCTTGTGTTCTCGGGGTCTGAAACGAAATCCATGGTGTCCTCCTGAACTTCTATACCTTCTTCCTTGCTATTACTTTCCCTCTCCCAGCCTTTGATTACATTACGAATCTGTGGTGGATTTCTTGAGGAGTAAACATCGAAGAGATTCTCCATGACCTCTTTCTTCGTCTTTCTGCCTCACTTGCTTGGTCCGTAAGTGGGTTTTGAAAGCTTCTGCTTCCCTTTTTCTTTGGGTTGACATTTGACAGGTTGACCTTTAACCATATTTGTTTTCAGGCTGACAAGCACTAACAGCAGCTGAGCTACACCTGTGAGAATTGTAAGCAGAGCTATATAGGGTGAGAGAGAATAAAAAATAGAGTGCATGGGAAATCTTATGGGACCCACATTTTCCATTGCAGTCGAGATGACAAAGTAGATTGCGATGCAATTACTGATAAAGGTGGTAAAACCAACTCGTTTGAAGACCTGATAGACTGAAAAATCCAATTGACGAGGATTTCATATGCAACGATTATTCTCCCTATCGAACAGGCCACAACTGAGATTCAACAACATTGCAGGAATAAAAACTGAGGTAACTAACTGACGGACTAAACTTCTCATATTACATAGAGAAGGGGTTTTTATTCCTTGACTAACCCATTCATATTGGGCAGAGGTGAGGTTACAAACGTGGGCCGACTTATCCTGGCGTGCCATACAAGCAGTTTCATAGAATTGAGATGCGATTTCAAGATTACAAAGCCACAACACGGAAGCCTGAGAGGAATTAACCCAGAGACTCAAGGTGAGAACAAGAAGAGGGTAGCAGGGGGTTCTGAAACATGGTTCGATGGACGTAGCCAAGATAATATTTTTAATTAAAACTATATAAACATGTATATTCATTTTTTTAAATTATAGCTAATTTTATTTTTAATTAGATATATTTTATTTTTATTTTAAAAGGGACATGTGTCAACTTGAGGTTGAGCACAGACGAAATCACTCCCCTCCCTCATATATGTCTCTCAGTGAAATTACATAGAATGAATTATACCTCATGTAATATTAATATTATTATTTTTATATGCCATCCATCAAAGGAATTATGTCTCTCCCTCATACTAAAATGTAAATTAAACTTTGTTTTAACTTTCTATTACAAATTTTATTTTTTTAAAGTTTAGTTACTTGATATCTCTATATAAAGTTGATGTAAAAATAGCCTAAATCCATCTTGACCCTAGATATATCAAGTGTTGAGAGGGATCAAATCCCTCGAGGTGTAAAACTATTTTTTGAGTGCAAAATTTGAGGAAATGGTTGCACCTCGAGAGATTTGATCCCTCTTGGCACTTGATAGATCAGGGGTTAAGATGGATTAGGCTGCTTTCATTCGTGTGCAACCATGGAAAATTTGATGAACATATAATTATTTTGATAATTTTAAATATGCTAAATATTTTTAATATCAATCTAGTCACGTTTAATTTTAAATTTGTTCAGTTACCTCAGTTTGTTGAGATGATCGAAACTATTAATAACTTGAATAATTAAAAATTATGAAATAAAAAATTTGAATGCAAAGTGAAATATAATAGTGTTGAATGATAGAAAATGTGAATTATAAGAATATAGTCAATTACAAATAGTCTTCATTATGATCAATCTCAAACTATTTTCTTCTACCCTTCTTATTGTCAAACGTGTTAGTTTTTATATATTTCATATGGATCATATGAAAGGGTGGTTGAAATCATATACCATTCAAATATTGAAGTCAATCTATTGTAGTAAACATCATACCTTATCTCTTCCTCTATAATATTAATAGTAGCTTTTCAAAAAACAAACATTTCAGGTTAGTGAACATTTTATTTAAGATGAAAATTCAAGTATTATATTTATGGTTTAATTATTATAACACATAAATCAATGCACATCATCAATATTATTTTTTTCTTATACTAAAATCAATACACACCATTAATCTAATTACTTTGAAATTAATGTACATCATGCATATAGTTACATCAAATTAAAAAAATCAACATCCACACTGAAATCAATGAATTTAGTGCAAATATTCAAATAGAATTAGAAATCAACATTTATAAAGAAATCAATGCATCTAGTGCAAGCTCAAATATGATCAGAAATCAACCTCTACACTGAAATCAATTCATCTAGTGAAAGAAATCAAGTAGGATTAGAAATCAACATCTACACTGAAATCAATGCATATAGTGAAAGCAATCAAGTAAGATTAGAAATAAAAAGCTACATTGAAATCAAAATATCTAGTGCAATCAATCAAATATGATTAGGAATCAACAGCTACAATGAAATAAACACATCTGTTTCAGTGAATAGCATTGTATACTCCTCTCTCTCTGTCTCTCTCTCTCTCTCCCTGCAATCTATTTCTACATATCCCTTCATCTCTCCTTCTTTTTCCCTCTATCTCAGCCCCCCAAACACACATGCTCTCTCTCCCCATATCTATCTATCTCGCCCTCCCTCCCTCTCTTTGTCTCTCTCTTATTACCTCTCTCCACCTTCCATCTATATCTCTATCTTCCTCTGTCTCTCTATCTCAACCCCCAAACACAGACACACACACACACTCTCTCTCTCTCCACCTTTCTCTCTCTATGTCTTTCTTCTTCCCTCCATCTCTCTCTCCCTCCCTCCATCTCTCCTTCTCTCTCTAAAGTCCTCTCTCTCTTCCTCTCACACCTCCCTCTATCTCTACCCCATTACTCTCTCTCTCTCTCTCTCTCAACTATATCATTATCTCCCCTTACAAGTCTATATTTCTCTCATTCTCTTTGTTCTTCCTCTCTCTCACCTCTCTCTTTCTCCCCCTCATCATTCTCTCTCTCTCTCTCTCTCTCTCTCTCTATATATATATATATATATATATATATTTGTCTCCGCCCCTCTTTCTCACCCTCCATCCATATGATCACGAATTGTCACTATCAATAATATATGTAAGGTATAATATAATAATATTTAGAATGGAGATGATTATTATATAATATATTTAAATAATAATAATAATGATAATAAGTACATGTTAAAGAAATAATAGGATGTTAACTTTACATTATAGACAAACCAATTTCTTCTGATCACATTGTCATTTATATGGCTTACATTCTACATTACATTTTACATTTCATTTTACATTTTATATTAAATATTTTAGGTTTTACATTTATATGTATGTTTTAATTTGAATGTTAATTAACACACACACACACACATATATATTATTGTATTTATGATTGATATTGATTTTTTTGTTACCATTCTTTTTTAACTCGTTAATGTAAATTTTATTTTATTATTTTAAAACATAAAGCTATGTGATAAAATCTCTCTCATTTTTAGGCTATAAAGCATTTCTCTAGATAAAAAATAATTATAAAAAATATAAATAAATATAAAAAAACCGGTTTAATTTTATTTCATAGTTTATTTTAATTATATCATAACCATTAAACCTATTTAAAAAATATAAATAATACTTATATATATATATGAAATAGTAGCACTATACTTACTTATTGTATTTTGTTTAATCTCTTCAAATTGTTTAATCATGTGATTATATTTATAATTTTTTTTCCATAATATGGAATTTGATTTATCTCTTTATATATATATTCTATCCCAAAATTTCACTTCTAGTTCAAGTGAGGTTAGCATAAATATGTCAGTCTTGGCTAGACCATTGGGGTTAAAGGAGGAGATCATCATGAAGAAAATGATAACATTAAAAATATTATTATTTCCAATATTTAAGCATAAGTTGTGGGGTGATAAGGAGTTGGAGGTAAAAATGAAGTTAAAGTACTATAAAAAGGTGATTAACCCCAATCTTGAAAACCAAAGTTATCTTTCTGTCTTGACCAGTGTTAAGAAGTAAATTAACATTAATTATAATGTGTTTCAAAGTGAAAGCTAGTGTTGGTCGAAAACTTTAGTTTGCCACCCTTGTGATAATTAAAAGGTTGAAGATAAAAAAAACTTTCTCTTGGATTTCCCAACTCTTACTCATATCCATTCTAATTTTAAAAACCTTTTCTACACTACTAACCTTCTTGACTTGTTAAGACAACACAAATATGATGATCTAGGAATGCTTCTCTCCCTTCTTTTCAATCATAGAAATAAAGTGTTAAAGAATCTCAATTAATTTATTCCTTTCTTAAATATTGGATAGGCCATATTGGTCTTAGTGGATGCTCATCATCATCACGAGAGAGAGAGAGAGAGAGAGAGAGAGAGAGTGAGAGAGAGTGTGTGAGAGAGAGAGAGAGAGTGTAACTAATATATGAAATGACCTTTTTCTAAGCATTTTTCGGGTCAATTGTTCTCCAAATACGGTATACGTTTAAAAAAATCTATTGTTTAATTTGAAAATGAATGAGTAGAGTACATATTATGTTTTAAATTGATATCTAATTAAGAGTGATTAAATAGTTTCCACTCTATAATACATTTTGTTTAATTAAAATTCAATCTCATTATAATATTAACTAGTTTGCAAGAAGACATTTTAATTACATATCTCAATAACTTGGGTGTAATATTTTAAATTTTGTCTATATAATTAAAAATATATATATTTTGATAATCTTATCTTGATATTTTGATAATCAATTATTTTGAAATTTATATTAATAAACGATAAATGTGATAAAAATCCAATTATGATTATTCATCTCTTTTTTAAACTAATACTATATTACATATAATTATATTGATTACAATATTCACCCAACAAAAAATTGAACCGAGAACCTTAAAAGTCCAAAGAACCTTAAATTGTTTCTTTGTTACATTACCTTAGGATGATCTATTCTCAATATTGTTAGAAAACAAAGTGCTTCCTCTTATTATTTGATCTCAATATTATTAGCATAGACGATTGTAAAGGAAATTTATTAGGGTAAGGTTCAAGCGAATATCAATAGATCATATGCAATGGATGATTTTAAATTGTGGATAGAATAAGAATACTACTATGTGAAGAAGTATAATAAAGTGATATAAGTGGTTTAACCAAATACAAGTTGCCTTTAAGTTATAAAGATTTCATGGTTGGTTATAGTTACCTAATTAAAATCAATTTTAGGAAATTTAAGTGACAAGGTTAATGTTTAGATAGAAACTCTTACTGATAAAGGAATAAGGGAGTTAAAGTTTGTAATGGTTAGAGTCCCATCAATGAGTGTTACGGGAACTTTTATGAAGGAACCATGATACTCTTTAAAGGGAATCTCACTGAGAAGAAATATGATCTTTTTGTTCTTTTATTAATTAGAATTCATCTCTTGATGTTGATTATGTTAGTTAGAGATATTGACATTCCTTTAAAGGGATTTTTGAGGAAAGAACTATGAAACTCATAAATCAAAGTTCTTAATGTTGGTCCTAGTAAGAAAAGTTCTTAATGGTCATAGTTTCAAGGAACTTACCAATAGTAGAGCTAACCAACAAAGGAACAATAATTACATGATTTTTGATTAACAGGAACCATGATTGATAGGAAATTTGACAAAGAATCTATGATTGACGAGAATAACTAATAGGAACTTGGATTGATAGGAATTCTTACAAAGGAACTTATATTGACAAGAAATTTGACCAATAGGTACTTTGAGGAAGGAACTATAACCAATAAGAACTTTTATGAACTACATTAAATTATTATTATTTCATTGGTCAAAGTTCCTATATTGATGTTGGTCCTATCAGCTACAATATTCATTAGCCATAGATTCAAAAAAATTTCTTGACCTATGAATTTTTAGCATATTCCCTTGAGAATTATGACCTTATGAAATTTAACCTTAGGAATTATGACATCAATAAATTTAACCTCAAGAGCTATATCCTCAAGAACTTTGAAATTTGGAACTACGACCTTAATAACTATGATATTATGAATTTTAACTTGATGATAAACTATGAACTTGGGAACTTTAACTTTAGAAATTTTAGCCTTAGGAACAATGAACTTAGGAAATTTTACCTCATCAACTATGATATTAGGAACTTTAAACTTAGGAATTTTAACATTAGGAACTATAACCGAAGGAATTTTGAACTCAAAAACTATGACCTTCAAAAATTTAACCTTGAGAAATATGAAATCAGGAAATTTGACCTTAGGAAATGTGAATTTAGGAAATTTAACTTCAGGGACTATAACCTCATTAACTATTACCTTAGGAATTTTCACCTCCAGAATTGTGAACTTGAGAAATTTAACCTTAGGAACTGACCCTAAAAACTATAATGACTTCAAGAACTATAACTATGGCAAGTATGAAATTATAAACTCAAACCTCAGGAGTTACTATGGCCTCAGAAATTACGACCGTAGGAATTATGAACTCAGGAAATTTGATTTTAGGAACTCTAACCCCAAGATGAAGCATGAAATTTAATCTTGAAAACTTTAATGTCAGGAACTATGATCTTAGGAAATTTGACCTCATGAAATATGGGCTCAATAACCTTAACCTCAGGAATATGACCCTAAGAACTATGATCTCAGGAACTATGTTCATAAGAACCATAAATAAAGGAATGATGACCCCAGGAACATTAACCTCAATAACTATGAAATCAAGAACTTTAACCTCGGGAAATATAACCTCAAGAGCTTTGACATCAATAAAGTATAATATTATTGAACTATGAACTATGTTGAAGTCCAACAAGAAATTGCAGCATACACACTAGTGTGGGACCAATAGTTCCTAGCAATACATTAGTGTGAAGGCCAATTTAAATAATTAAATTGGTGCAGTGTCTAATTTAATTTTCTCTTAATTAAATTGGACAATAAAATGTAATCTTATGTCATGATAACTTGTAATAGTTAAATGACTGTGATAAACTCAGTTAGCTCATGTATTTCAAGTTGGGGGTGGTTGGTGAGGCATGCAAAGTAATTATATTAATTATGGAGCTCGAATTGTAGTTGGTGCATTAGTTTAATGCATCAGTAATCAGTTAACTCAGTTAAGTGAGTTAGAGTCAGTTTAAATAGTTGTAATTGTTTGTTGCATTAGTGAGAGATCAAGTGAATTAAATATTATTTAATTCACAATTAGTGATCTGCCATGCAACTAATGATTTACTATTAATAGCTGCATGCATATCAGTTCCAGTGGAGACCCAGTTGAGACAAAGGTTAAAGGGATGTTAACTATCAATTGTGTGATTAGTAGGTTGCCCGCATGCAGCTAGACATCCATTGGATTTCCCATGATCCTTGCGTAATTTTGGAAGGCCAAAATTCCTAAATAATAGGGATTGCATTCATTAGGAATTGTGCAAGCAAGGAAGCCTATTAAGAGGCTGAGAATTGGCCAAGTGTTGGTCGATTTTTTTCGGGACAATGTGAGACAGTTGTGAGAGTGCAGGAGACTGTTGTGAGAAGAGTGCATTGTAATTGTTTCATGATTCCATGGTGAATATACAATAGAAAATAGAGGGGTTTTGAGCAACAAGCTTTCCCCGAGAAATAATCTGTGTTTTGGTTTGATTGATTCTTTCTTTGCTTATTGTCATTGGCGATTGTGTTTTATTTTCGCAATTGATTTCTAGAATGATCTAGTATCTAGCTTTAGTACATTGCTTGATCGGATTGAATCCATTGATATACATATGTTTGTATAATTTCTACAAAATCAATATATATGATCTCATGAACTCAAGAAAGTTATTATGGTCATGGTTTTTGAGGTCAAAGTTCATAAGGGCATAGTTCTTGAATTCAAAGTTCCTAAGGTCATAATTCTCGATATTAAAGTTCTCAAGATAATAGCTCCCAAAGTCAAAATTCTTGAGGTCTTAGTTACCAAGGATAGTCTTCCTAAAGTATTAGTTCCTAAAATAAAATTACCGAAGGTGTAGTGTTACAGGAAAATTTGGCATGATTAAGCAAGCTACTTTTAACCTAGTAGATTAGAGAATGATATACCCATATTTATGTGTGATCATGAACAAGATCAAATATTCAAGTCCCAATATTTTGCTATACAAAAAAATACATTTAACACTTGTACATGATAATATGAATATCAAATGATGAAACCTAGTATCTCTGTAGGTTGGTGTAGTTTCTTGGGTATGATGCATAGGAAAACCACTTACATTTGAAGATCTCATTCCATCTACAATAAAACAAGACTCTATACACAACACAACCTTACAATAAAACAATGGCCTTTCTGTAGATGGCCTTCCAACTTAAAACCAACATGTACAAGCATTAAACATATTCAAAACATGGATATAGAAAAATAACATGTATCTATTAATCCAAAATGAAAGTACATAAAATGTATACCTTCTAGTAAATGAGGCCTCCTCTCAAACCAGTAGCATGACTTCCTCCTCTAGGTGTAGGAATCTCTATCACATAAGCACAAGATCTCATGTACAAAATAATATGGCTCTTTTAAGATTAATAATTTCACCATTACTTACTCAAGACTCACTAGCCTGACCCTTTAGAATCACTAATATAAATAGGCTTAGAGGCTTCTTTGAGAGGATGAACCTGGAAAATTGGGATGAAGATAAGTTATGAAGCTTCTCTAATAATTCACCAAGGAAATCTCAAATCCATGATCCTCTAATTTGATCACATAGGGAAAGAAAGACTCTAGAATATCAACTATTACCGTTGGGACAAAACAAATAAATGAAGGAGGTATTCGATAATATGAAAAGGGTTCCCAGTGAAGACACGTTTCTTCGTCCTTATTAGTACTCTATCTTAGAAAAGACGCATAAATTTAGCTAAAAATAAGGGTCAGTCACAATTGAAAATTTCATCAGTATTAAGGCTCATGAATAATGACTCTGAGGAAATTAGGATGATAAGATGTAATACCCCTATTGAAATCAATTCTAAAAAGACCTTTTTTATTATAAGTTTGAAATGTGTTTGAAAAGATGACAAGTAAAAAGTAACATTTTATGAAATTTTAAATGCTTATTTATGTTAATAAAATAAAATTGTTTTAGTTATTCTTATTTTTCGAAATACAATATGAGGCACCACATGAGTAGTTAGACTCCCAGAAATTAAGAAACAATTAGAATTGATTATGGTCCAAGAATGGATAGAAACATACGAAAAGAAAAAATCCTCCATTTTGGGGGAGAGAGGACTTTGTGTTTTTTTTCTTATCTTAGAGCTATCATTGTTGGAGATAGATTTCATGAGTGAAAGATGAATTGAAAAAGAATAATGCGGGAGATAAAGAAAATCTGAATCTAAAGACAAGGTACTAGTGGGAGATAAATACCGTACCTGTGTTGATAAATAACAACCCAGAATTAGTAGGTTGTTTCTTGGGATTGAGAAGATGAAACTATGAAATATATATGATTGGTTTCCTGACAAGAAATGAGTCTATCTCTCAGGGGGTACTTCTGAGACAATGGTTCATTGGTTGGGAGAAGCGTGGTAGCTCCTATTGTATTTTCAAGATTCAGAGAAGTAACTAGGTTATCTGCCATGTTGTGTAGAGATTATGCATGTCATTGTTTATTTTATTTCTACGAAGGAGGTACAATATATTATTATTATTTTTTGGATGTTATTTTTATACTTTGAAAATAAAATTTTAATGTTGTTGTAATTATTTGGGGAGATGACACTGTATAGGGAACAATTTGTTAAATAAGAGATTGTTCCATATATTTTGCTTTCATACAAAATTTATGTACATATATAATATAAGTAAAACTAATATATGTGGTAGGGTTAGCAAGATCATGGGTTAATACCGAGTCAAGGTCCTCAGGTTAACCTCAGTCAACAAATAGTCCCTACCAAAAACTCAGAAACTAGGAGTCTTGAAATCTAAATTTGCGTGTATAAAAAACTACTCATAACTACTATATAAATGTAGATATAGAACTAATATGGAAAGGAAATACTCCAATTGTGTCAAATTTGGAAATAAAATGTATAAAAAATGAAGGCAGCATGCTAGAAGAAAAGTTACAACTAGAATTATATAATACATTCACGAATGTTTACTAGCACCAAAAGAGTAGACTGTGAAAAATAGGACCATAATTCAACCATGAATAATTGGTATTGTACATAAAATCTTCTTATATAATAAAAACTTCAAATAAAACTCGCACCATTCCAGTGCATGTTAATATCTAACACCGATCAAGTTCAAGTACAAATGCATGTAATAACCATAAACATACTAATAGTAGAACATACCTAGCTGTAACCGAGACTTAATTTTATACAACATAGAAGTCATGAAGGACCTGAAATATATTTACTGGAAACAATTTAAAAGAAGAGACAAACTGGAAGTTCTGGTATAGTAAATATTCTACACAGCTATTTGGCCTTGCATTTATAGGCTAACTAAGAACTTTGCTAGGCATGGGCCTAACTTCTTTGTATTTTCATTTGTCCTTTAACAAAAATTATATAAGATAAAGGAATAAGCTATCAAAATACATTGAAATCATTTGGAATAAAAAACCTTAGATATTTCTCTTCAAAAAATATAGATAAACCTTGGGAGTCACTATGGCTGCAAAACCTATGATGTTGGGAATTATGACCTCAAGAACTAGTACCCCAACAACTATGACCTAAGAACTTTAATCTTGAGAAATTTAATGTTAGGAACTATGATCTTAGGAAATTTCACCTCAAGAATTTTAACCTAAAGAACTATGACCCTAAGATATATGACCTTATAAACATTGACCTCATGAACTATGACCTCAAGAACTATAATTGCAAGAATTATGACCACTAAAGCTTTAAACTCAATCAATATGACATTAAGAACTTCAACATTAGGAAATATAACCTCAAGAAATTTGAAATAAATGACCCTAACCTTAGGAACTGTTGACTTCAGGGGTCCTAACCGAGGTTCAAAGTATTTCTGCAACCAAAAAAACCCTCCAACTACTGGCCGTTTTGGCAGTGATCTTATTGCTCATAGCAAAGTATCACCCAAAGAAATATGGGGGGCGGGGGTTGCTGGAACCAGGTTTCTGCACCCTGAGGGAGATTTTGATGTGGTAGATATACTCAGATTTATTGTAGATAATATAAAATATTTGCGCATGCACAGTCAATGGCAAACATATCTAACCCTTTCACAGATTGTCATAGATTACTTCAATATAATTCACACATAGTAGCTAATTGTACTTCATTCAAATATACTTATCTAACATAGACTAATACTTGTGCATAGATGCAAATAACCATTTACAGAAGTAAAAATTCAACAACATAATAGATCCACATAATAGATAATCTAAGATAGTAAATCACATAAGAATATGAGTTCACAAAAAATGCCTTCTTTATTAAGAGATTTTCAGTTCAGTACACTCTATCTTTCTGCGCAAATAGCAGTAGAGTTTGCATGCAGCTCAGGACTTAGTTCTTCGCGCACACAACCAACAAGAGCCTTTCTACCCAGACAAAAACCCAGACTAACAAAGATGCATAAAAAAATAATCCCAGATTTCATTCATTTATCCATGTCTCTATCCTCACTTGACTCTTAAATATTTATATTATAAAAAACATGCACATACCATGGTCTGAAACCATGGTTTGAGACTCATGGTTTTTTTTCCCTTTAACCCTTTACAATAATTAATGGACTTTGACCCACCCCAAAGCCCCTTTGACCATCTCTGTGTAGTGTTTACAACAAAATTTAAACAAAATTAACCCAAAAACGTACCCAAGGGGTCATGCTCCAACAAGCCCCAAACACAGTCTCATAACTCATCCCAAGTCACCACGGGGAAATCTCCTTCATCTTTGCCTTCAATGCTTCCATAGAGCTCTTGGGTGGCACAATGAATTCAATGTTATGTGCAGCGGCGCTCTGTGCTTCATCCACCAACTTGGTTGTTGTTGGCCCCTCAATTACCAGCCTGATGCTACGCTGAGTCTTTTGTAGGCTTTTGAGAGTGTTGGTGAGGTTTTGTGATAGTTGCATGGCTTCCTCGACCCAAGGTTGCATCCACGTCTCAAGTAGCTCCTCGCAGTGAGAGATGTTATTATACGTCGTCTGAATGGCCTTGCCTTCATGTAGTCTGGGAAGCCTCTATGTTGTCACCAAGGTCGACGCTGCCATTCTAATCTATGTAAATTGTTGTTCTTTAATTATGAGTTCATTCCTTAATTGTGGGACCATTGGGTCATTCTGAATAGAAGTCCAAACACCCATGGCCTCATCCAAAAGTGTACCACATTCTACAAGTGCTGCTTCTACACTATTAGTTGATGCCTTTGTCTGCGCGCTGCATTCGGACCTCTGACGATGTCTTTGGTTGGAGCTTCATTTGCAGCTCAACTATTTATTGCTCAAATTCTGCATGGACAGTTTGGATATATGTGTGTGATGATTTGAGTGCGATGACCAAGATTTCTAGTTTTGTTGTTGGCATGGTTGAGGTAGGGATAGTGACTTCTGGCAGGTCACCACACAAGTGATCAATCCTGGCTTCTAGCGTGATACGTCGATCCTTGACTGCTCGGTGTGCCTCCTTTGAATTATGTTGCTCCTTCTGCAGCATTTCTGCTTGCTCTTGAGACTCAACGACCACTAGGAAGGCATGGGCCTCACAGTAGTGCAACTCATCCACAACCATGGTGTGTATAGTGTGGATTTTTCCTCCATGTAGCATCGCCAGGTCGATGCTAACCTCTGCACATGCTTGCACATTAGTGCGCAAGTTAGGTGGCTCGACTGTAACGACAGGTCCCTGAACCTGAGTCATCCGACTATCCAAGGGGGATGGTAGCACCGTGTTAATGGACTGCTTGCTCTTTTCTCTGAGGTTTGATGCTGGAACACTCACTTGCTATAGGCTTGCTTGCTTCATGCTCTCTTGAATCACACTCACTTGAATTTTACGCTCTTGAAGGCCAACTATACACCCTCGAGGATTGATTTTTATTATTCTTCTACATCAATCTAGAGGTCCTCCATGGCAGACTTGACCTTGTTTTCAATCTCTTTGAGGTCATTTTCTGTGAGGGTGAGGTCCTTTGTTGCTGCCTGCTTGGAACCCTTCCTCTTTTTTCATGGGCCCGTAGAGGCCTGAGAACGTTGCTTAGTTCCTTTGGTTCTCTGCGTCGTAGGGGCCTCAGTTTTGTCACCATATTTCTCCTCTAACTCCTTCTCCAGATCAATAGGTTCCTTCGTCATAGTAGGCACAGGTTCTGTCTCTGTTTCCTTGCTTTATTACTAAGTGTCCTTAGTCGTGTGCGGCTTGGTATGAGTCTTCAGCACAAATGAAGAGGCATCCCTAGTGGTGCACAACTCTAACCATGCATGTGGCCATTCTGCTATTATGCGCACCAGGTCGTCCTCCATGACTAGGTATGTCAGTTTGTACCATACACCTTCCATAACACCCTTCGTGTGGATGTGTTTGTTATGAAACATGGATTTAAAATATGAAACATGCTTGTATTGTTCATAAAGGGTCGGCGACAACCACGACTTTGACTGGATCACCTAAAATAAGGTAGAGTCAAACAACACCCAAAAAATATTATTCTCTATGATTCTAGAGGGAATCTCAGAATTCCATATGGTGGCATAGCGCACGAATTTTCACAAGTCTAGCTCAATGTCAAGAAAACTGGGTATCCTATGGCATCTTCCACCCAATCAACGTAATGAGGAGCAGGAACCAAGAATAATAGATATTTTTTCCTTCCTCATGTACTTCTCGAAAATTGGACTACTTGAATTGTATTTCTTTCTCGCACTGTCCTGCTAATGCTATTACATGGGCTGAAACTTCCTTCGGCCTACACTTTCACATCATCATGAACGTGAGGATCAGCGTGCCAATATGAACTACTGGGTCATTGATATCGTGGACCTAAAACCCCTTGGTATTTCTTGAGACCTTGAATTTCTCCTTAACATCCTCCGCAACTTTGCGCTCTTGGATTTTTCCTCCAAAAGTCATCGCTGGTCTGCCCCCTAGTCGGGAAGGTTGGTGGTACGATGGATTAGTGCAACATCAATTGGAATCGGTGCTGCTAGCCACAGGCAGTTGTCGTGCACTAGGGTGAGTAGTTGGTGCACACATATGTCATTAATAGGGCTACACCGGAAGTGAGGAATATTGAAGAGGTTGAGCAACCCCTATATCTGTAGGCACTGCGTCTAAGACTTCGGCTCAACCCTTACCACACCACCGTCATATGGGATTTTTAACAGATACATGGATGGGGTGAGGTCAAGGAATTTCTCCTGGTCTACCAAGTCCTAGTATTTGATTTTCAAAAGTGATATCTTTGCGAACATATCACGTTTGATGGGCACATCTTCCAAAATGAGCGGCATGTTGATATATGACCGCACCTTTTCTAAATCCTTTGGGACCTTTACCGAGGATTTACGCGGTGATACATACGTGGGAAACTATGAGATGGGGTCGACCACCTCTACGACATCCTCTTTCATAATTGTTTTGGGTAATTCAGCCATAGGTCTCTTTTGGCGCTCCATAGTGGTCGATCAAGGCTTCGGGGTTTTATGGCATGGGGAATTTTGAGATCCTGAGGACTAACCCTTCTTATATTTATGTGGAGGGACAGGTGTATGGGTATCAATGACCTACGGAAGGGTCTCTTCAACCGACGTCGTAGAAGGTGTGGGTTCAGTGGCAGTCATATTTGGCAAAATGAGATGACCTAAACCTCGGTGGTGTAGCTCCTCCTCAAATATCGGATCATGGCCAGACATAAGCTTCGGAAAATACATGTAGAACATAAAGTACAAATCACATGAAAAACAAATTCAAGTAATGTGACCCTTTCGGTCATATTTGTAGCGTAGTCGTGTCTTAAACAATCTTCTTCTCATTAATGTCGCCCCATAAATTCTAGAAAAACTTCAAATCTGGCATAATCCCCTTATTAAATGTAGTTTATCCACTCCTCCAAATGGTAAGAACGTTGTCTTTTCAAGATTGACTATTCCAACAACTATATTCTGGCACCACTACGACCGAGTCAACCTTTTAGCGCAACTGTTGTGTGATTGTCGCACTTGTTTGCGCATCCACCATCATGGTTACATAGACCCATACTTCCAGCCATATAGTCATTTGGTACGTGCAAGGAGAGGGTCATCCCTGTATGCCTTCAATCGGCTTCCATTGATATACCCAACAAGGTTTTCTCCACTTAACATGGCCAGGCCTACTGCACCTCCTTCTGTGATTTACTTGAAAATATACGGTTCGAGCCAATGCATCTTGAAATTCCCAGGGTGGTGCAAAAACTTGCTGTCATATAACAAAACCAGATCCTATTCTTAAAATACCTTCTGTCTAATGTGCCTGTCATGCCAAGCCTTTTTGCACACCTTTTGTACCTGTTGATGGAAACCTGCAATGAAATGGTCTTCTTCCAGTGCGACCAATTGTGACAATCCTTCTTCCATAATATCTTGCTCTGCCATATTAGTGAATGCTGCAATGTGCAAACTTGGGACAATATACTCCATCGGCACAACTACTTCTTGTCCATACACCATTTTGAACAATGTTTTTCCTGTCAACTTCTTGCACGTGGTTTTGTATGCCCAAAGAACCACAAGTATGCGCAAATCCCAATCATTTCGATTAGCATTGCAGATCTTAGTGAGCGCGGTCTCCAATATATTATTAAAATCTTCCACTGCACCATTCACCTATGGGTGATACAGAGTACTCTTCTAGTGATGAATCTAGAATTCTTCATTCAGAGCTTGAATAGTTTCATTCACAAAATGTGTACCATGATCGCTCATCAGAATCTTAGGGCACCAAAGTCAAGTCAAGATGTTCTAAAAAATTAAGTGCACAAATGTTTCTACACTACAATGCTTCACAGGCTTAGCCTCAGCCCATTTGGTCACATAGTCTATCGCAGTAATTATGTAGCGTGCACCTGTATTATTTCCTGGAGGGTTGATAGGTTCGACAAAATCAATGGCCCATTTTTCAAAAGCTTGCAAATTCATTTGTGGGTGCAAGGGCATCTCATCTCTGTACATGGTAATACTCATGTGTGTCACTATGCACCTTGTGCCACCATAATCCCGCTTGTAAAATCTTCTGCGCAGTTGATTTCCCTAAATAGTGACCTCCTGCAACTCCTCCATGAGCCTCAACTAATATATCTTGTCTCTCAAATTCCAACACATACCTTCTTAGGACTTCATCTACACCCATTTTGTACAGCTGACCATCAATCAAAGTAAAGTCAACTGCGCGCGTGACCAACTCTTTCTTCTGTTTCAGCGTATATTCCGTGGGCGCACTTCTAGTGGTAAAAAAATGAATAATATCTCCAAAGTGATCATCGACTACTTTGATGGAACATTGCTACGCGTCTGGTAAACTATATTCTAGGTTAGTTGGCTCCTCCCCACTTTCAATGCATGAAAGATGACCTGGCCCAGCATTCAGTCACCCAGGTTTCAAAATTACTTCAAAGTGATATTCCTAAAATAACAACAACCATCAGGAGATCTCGGTGCCCCCACCCCCCCCCCCCCAAGAAAAAAAATATGCTTGTTAACCAGTTATTTTAGAGCAGAATGGTCAGTAAACATCTTAAAATGGCCTCCCAAAATATAGTGACGAAAATTCTGCAGCACATAAACCATAGCTAATCCTTCTCTCTCTATGGTTGCTTTGCACTTGACAACTTCCTACTTACAAATGCAATAGGGTGGTCAATCTCGCTAGCTCCTAGCTGTGCTAAGACAACTCCCAGCATGATGTAGGAGGCATCGATGTGTACATGGAATTCCTTTGTCTAGTATGGAAAGATCAATACGGGTGTAGTGACCATATTTTCCTTTAGAAATTCAAATATCTTCTGACAGTCCATATTGCAAAAAAATGAGGCATCCCTCTTCAACAACTTCTCCATGGGCGCAGTGATCAGCGCGTAGCCTTGAATAAAATTTTGATAATACCCTGTATGCCCCAAAATTGAGCACAACTGATTTACATTTTGGGAACTTCTAGGTTAACAATAACATCAATCATTGCTGGATCCACCATCAATCCTTGCTGACAAACAATATGACCTAACAGGATGTTGAATGGGACACAAAATATAAAATTTATCAGATTGAGTGAGATCTGATACTTACGACAAGTATCCAGCATTAGGCGTAGACTTGACACATGCTTCTTCAATAATTCAAATATATTCTAGTCATCAAAATATACTTCTAAGAATTTATGGATGTATTATTTGGACATGCAAGAAGATAGCTGGTGCATTATTTAGACCGAATGGCATGACGGTGTACTGAAAGAATCCCCACTGTCTTAAAGGTTGTCTTGCTTCTGTCTTTTGGAAAAATTCTTATCTGGTGGTATCCTGAGAAACCATCTGTAAATGAATAGGCCTCCTGCCCTCCCACTTTGTTCAGTATTTCATCAGAAAATGGGGTCAGGAACGGGTCATGTACACAAGAATCATTCAATTTGTGCAGATACACATAAATCCTTATTTCTCCCTTGTTTTTCTTGTCTTGCACAACCATAGGGCTTACCCAATTGGATTCTTCCACTGGTTCTATGATCCCTGCAACAACCATTTTCTCCAATTCCTCTTTGAACTTCTGCTTGTATTTAGGATTCAACCTATACGAGCGCTACTTCACAGGCAACCCATCTAGTTTCAAGGTGATCTTCATTACCCTGAGATTCCCTACAATCCACTTAAGCTCAAAAATTTCTTAGAAAACAAATCCTCATATTCAGCCAATAGATCGAAGACCTTACCCACCGTATCATCATCCCATTAGTCCACTATATTTGCTAATTTCAGTTGTTCCTCTGAGCCAATATTGACTTGTCGAATATTTAGAGGCTCAGTTACATCTAGTGACTAAATCGTAGTCCCAAAAACTACGTGTTGTCCTTCAGACTAAGGGATTGGAATTTTCCTTGGGTCTTCCTCATTATCTTCAATTGACAAATTTTGATAGTTAACAATGTCATTCATCTGTGCGTCCCATGCTAGCAAGGTGCGCTCAACCATCAGTTTTGTGGTGTCAAAGATGACTTCCTAAATATCCTGCAGTTCCTCATCCAGGTATTCGAACCCACTTTCAAAACTAAAGGTTAGGATAAAAATTTCCTTCAGTGCAGCTCATTCAGTGTTTCCTCGCCACCTCTTAGTTTCGAGGTACCAGTTCATAGGTACCTTCCCCAAAGTGTGGATGAATATATGCACCCTTTCTAGCTTCGAATTTTCGGCCCTAGCTTTAGTCCATCTAACCAAATGTTTGTGTTAATCGCCTTCCCCAAAATAGGTTTCTCCCATTCTATTTTTTGGATGCTTAAATCACAGAGGCATCATGCAGGTGCATTCTTCCCAGTTAGCCAAGTTTCCCTTGTGCATATCCCACCAGCGTGCTAGGGTTGAGCACAACGCTATATCAAGTGCATGGAACCATTGTGCTTCTGGGACAAATTTTTCGAGTTCTTCTAAAAATAGATTAAAATTACTTAGACCATCATAATAAGGAAAATATCGTGCCTCTGAGGATATGCACCGAAGAGATTTTGTCACCCGATTGCAGCGCATCGCAAAGACTTCATGCAGTTGGTTCTCCTAGTTCTCCAGTTCCTCATTTGAATTTGAAAATAAAGAGCTATCCTTATCCTAGTTAAGTCTTCCATCGGCTATCAGGTTGATCGAGTCTTCATCCTATGTAGTCAACTTATAGATATGATCGACATCATCATCTGCGTGCACCGACTTTGTATATCTTTCTCCTTCTGTAGGATCTAGGGGGACCACAACCCTCACTCCATTATTTTCAAATACCATAATTTTGCGCTTAATATTGATGATGCCTTCCATATTGATAACCAAATCTAAACCCAACATCACAGGATAGGGGTCGGTATCATCAATAATCTGTATATCTTCAAAGTGTGAAAGTACCCTTACTCCTTCAATATCTACTACTACTTGCGAGAGCCTTCCTAATGGGATAATATTTTGTTGATTATCCATGCACAACTGGATAATGGACCATTCCAAATTAGGTTCTCCCATTTGTTTCCAAGTCTGCTTTGGTAAAAAATTCACATCAGATACTAGATCTAGAATGACCTGATCCATCTCATATGCACCAATCTGAGCAGTCAAGTGTATTTCCCATCTAGTTCTTATTTTACTGTTATAGATCTTATTAACAAACTTTTGCTCCATATGAGGATAATATTTCTCTATGAAATTTTCTATTAGCGCTTGGAGGTTCTCTACTGCCTTCTTATTGCGCAAAAATTTAATACAAGCATGTAGGAAGGGCTTTACCTCTTCACCTCCTTCACCTATGTCCATAGGTTTGCTTGATTCTTTAGGCGTTGAGGCACCCACTTTTGCAAAACCTTTTTTCACTTCTATAAAGGTCTCATTTTCTCTCTCTAAGCTGAATCCTTCCTTTTCTTCAAGGGCTTTTCAGATCCAAAGACCAGTCTCAGGCTTTGTCCCTTTTTCTTCACTAATGGCCGCAACACTCCTAGTGACGATATTCACACTTGGTTCTTCTTCGCGTAGCTCAACTCTTACCATTTGAATATTTTGAGTGGGGGTCCATTATTTATTTTCCTACATATTTGCAATCAGAATAGGGAAATATTAAATAACATGATTGTCTATAGTACCTGCAAGACTATTGAGTTGGGTTCAGATATTCACACACATAATGACTCACATTTCCAAAATTCTAACAGATGAGCTTCCTCCTTCCTCAACCGTCTCCCCCCCCTCTTCCTCATCCTCTGATTTGGAATCCACCACACCGAGATGGAGATGCTGGTGAGGTTGATTCAATTTGCATTCTATATAGTTCATCTCAATCAATCATCAAATCAAAGCTGTGACAATGCTGCTCGTGATGCCCCACCAATGAGAAAAAATTGCAGAAAGGTTGCTTAAGCTCAGGGATATATTTACCAATCCTTGGGAAAAAGTATGTCATGTGCATATCCATTGCTTGACAACTTGTACACCATAACGTAGGAGTTCCACTTAGTCCCTCCATGCTCTTCAGTGGGCTTGGTCCTCCAGTTGATAGATAGTCATTGAATACGGGGCACTCATCCTTGTGATGCCCGATAACTTTGCAACATATACACCATACACTTGTGCATGCCTCCTTCCCCTTATCCTTGCGCAAACTCTGTATTTATAAGTGTATTTCCTCCAAATGGATTTGGATCTATTAAGGCCCAATCTGCACAGCTGGTACCAGAAAGGATTCTATCTTCATTGCAATCTCTACAACTTCAGCATGTGTTGCAATCTTCTGCTGACTTAGGGGCTATCGTAGATGTAGTAGAAGCATAACAATGGTCCACTCTTTTTTTTGGGTGTCATCAATAGTAAATCCTCCATCCTTGATGGTGCACTTCAGCCATTGATCCACTTCCCATATATATTCTTTCAATTCTTGGCAAATCACCTTTAACTTAGTTACGCATTGAGCAAATGATTTGAAATTTTTGAACTGTTCCTTCAATGCGACGTTCAGATTATCAACAGTTGCATTAGGGTTTGTCGCCACATACCTTAAGTACCCATCTATCCATGGTATTGAAAAGTAGTGTCCATTTTGCTTTCTTAACATCCTCATTATTAATCTACTATGTTGTCTAGACAACGTCTGTAACAAAAGAGAATTGGTCTGCATGTTCATTCCCAATACCATGGAAATTAGGTAACTTCATAGAAGTAACCATATCATCGTTTGTTGGTGGAGGTAGAGTTGGGGTAGATGGCTTTTTAGTGTGAGATGATTTTGGGAGAGGAGTGCATGAGATCTGAACTATGGCCAGTGACGCGAGACTAGCCTGATCTTGCAATTCCTCTCCTCCCGAGTGCACAGATTCACCAGAGCTATTGATTTCAGACTCCTCATCACTACCATTTTTACCTTTGAGAGGGCTATAAACAAAAAATTATTCTAGATCTACTCTATAAGTTCTTCCACTGCGCGTAGTCGGGCCTCTACGGGACATTCACTCAATATGGTTGGACATATTGCACTTTTCACACAATAGCATTTTAATCCACAGTTTCAGAGAACGCAGGGACTTACCTCTAGGTCCCTTGAAAAACCTTTGTTCAACTTCAGAATAAGATACAAATTGATAAATAGTGAATTCAGTCACAAATCCTCCCAGAACACTATCGATCCAATGATATATCATATGGGTGATCTTGTTGCTAGATTTCTCTAATTTTTGTACCAACTTTGGGGTCCACAGAGTGATCATGTCATCCTTTGTGCAGGTTTGGAATTCAGCAAGCCTAGACAACCACTCGTGAAACTCGGTTGCAAAGGAAGACAAGAAGTTTTCATGGACCTATGTGTATATATACCTTTGTGCCCAATCTTTGTTAGAAAATTTATAGCTTCTGTTTTCTTGGATCGTAAATTCACATATTTTCTTATCAAGCCAATCTTGCAGTTTGTTCTTTGTCGGGTGCTAATACATCAAATCTCAGTCAAAATGATCTTGGTCTTGAAAACGAAACCATTTTTTGGCTTCAGGGGTCCTAACCCAGGTTCAAAGTATTTGCGCAACCAAAAAAACCCTCCAACTACTGGTCCTTCCGGTAGTGATCTGCTTATGCAGACCAAAGAATCACCCGAAGCAGTATGAGGGGGTGCTAGAACTAGGTTTTCGCACCCTGAGGGATGTTTTGATGTGGTCGATCTACTCAAAATTACTGCAAATAATATAACACATATGCGCATAGATGTAACCCTTTCGTAGATTGTCACAAATTACTTCGATATAATTCGCACACAGTAGCTAATTGTACTTCATTCATATCTACTTATCTAACATAAACTAATAATTGCGCATAGATACAATTAACCATTTACAGAAGTAAATAAAAAACGACATAAAATATCCAGATAACATATAATCTAAGACACTAAGTCACATAAAAATATGAGCTCGCCAAAAATTCCTTCTTTATTAAGAGATTTTCAATTCAGTACAATATATCGTTCTGTGCAGACATCAACAGAGTCCACACACAGCTCAGGACTTAGGTAGTAGCACACATAAAGATGCATAACAAAACTAATCCAAGATTTCATTCATTGATCCATGTCTCTATCCTCAATAAACTCTTACATATTTATATTATAAAAAACACACACATACCATGGTCTCAAACCATGGTTTGAGACTCATGGTTTTTTTCCCCTTTAACCCTTTACAATAATTAAGGGACTTTGATCCACCCCAAATCCCCTTTTACCATCTGCATGCAACACATACAACAAAAATTAAACAAAATTAACCAAAAAAGTACCTGAGGGGGCCGTTCTCCAACATGAACTATGACCTCAAGATTTATGATCTCGTGAATTTTAACCTTAAGAAAGCTCTTAAGGTCGTGTTTTTTGGGGTAAAATTTCATAAGGTCATAGTTATTTAATTCAAAGTTCCTAAGGTCATAATTCTTGAGATTAAATTTATCTAGGTCATAGTTCTTGAGGTCAAAGTCCTTGAGGCCACAATTCCCAAGGATAAGCTTCCCAAGGTCAAAGTTCCTACAATAAAAGTACCCAATGTCAAATTTTTTTAGGTCACAGTTCCCAAGGTTAAAATTCCTAAATTCATAGTTCCATAGGTCAAATTTCTTGATATCATAGTTCCCAAAGTTATAGTTTAGTAAAGTCATATTTCTTGAAGTCAAATTTCTCTAGGTCATAATTCTCATAGTCAAATTTCTCGAGGTCAATGTTTATAAGATCATAGCTACTATGATTAAAGTTCTTGACGTGATAGTCGATGTGGTCATAGTTCTTGAGGTTAAATTTATTGAGGTCATAGCTCTTTGGTTCATAGTTCATGAGATTATAGTTCATGAATTCATAGTTCTTGAGGTCAAAGTTCCTGAGGTTATAGCTATCGATGTCAAACTTCTTGATGTTATAGTTCCCATGGTGAAAGTAATTGAGTTTATATTTCCCGTGATAAAATTTCTCTAGGTTATCGTTCTATTTACATTGCAATCAACACCCTCCAATTTTTTTTCTAGACACTAATTTTGGAGCATACTTAGGATCTAATGATCTTTCATTCCATATTCTCTTCATTATCAATGAATGTTATGCTAAAGTCTTCTTCTCAGTTTCTTTGTGTCGAAGTCACTTTCATACACATGTTCAGTCTGTAACAAGTTCATGAGTGCATTATTTATGCAAGCTTTAATAGGCACAACACAATCAATAAATATAGTTACTGTGCAATGTTCAACCTACGGTGACAGTCATTGCACACTTTCAATTGGAAGTATCTCACTTTTGGTTGCAATTGCACTTCTATTTCGGTGATTTTTTCCAACTATCTTTTTTTCACACATTCTCTTTCGCAAGTGTCACTTTCATGTTTACGAACGGTTTCTTTTTATTTCCTTCTCTTTAATAAATTTTGTTTTCATTTTATCTTTGCTCTAGCATTTGTCTCTTTTAATGTTGTTCGCATTTTGCAAGTTTCGTTTGAAATTTTCTCTTACCATCATAAATGTCATGTTTTGGTATGGGAAGTGTCATATATCGCATAAGAGTAGTTATTTTTCATTTCAAGAGGTAAATTTGGTGCTAGTGACTCTCACTTATCATGTAGACATGTATTACACTCATTGTCGCACACGTGTCATCACTGTCGTCACAAAGTATAACTTTAGTGTCGCACTTAGAGGAAGTTGTCGTATTGTCATCATAATAAGGGGTTTTTTTTGTGCATATGTGCCGAGTGATCGATGTTGCGTCATTTTTTATTCTGAGTGTGTGATCATGTTCAAGTTTTTTCCTTGTTCACTTTGTCCTCACTGATCCCACACTTAGCCAAATTCTGAAAAATTCTTGTGCGAGAAACTTGACTTCACTCAAACCTCCTAAAATAAACAATACGCAGTATCTGCCCTCAAGCTCAACCCTTTCCTCTTAGAGCTACAAAATGTGGAGTTCCCATCTTCCAAAACTGCACACTACGCAGTCTCAGTGCTCAACCCTGACTCCTTGAGCTCTATAACTACACAACCCAACCTATGAGTTAGCTCCTTCTATGCATTGTATAGTCTCAAGCCTCAAGATTCCAACTTTACTCCTTGAAATTCCCAACTGCACAAGCCCTAAACCTCTCTATCTCAAGAACTGTGCAATGGGAAACCTCAAGTCTAAAGCCTTAGGCGTACCTCCTTCAGCCCATCAAATACGCACTCACCCTTCCTTGCCATTCCTGAACTGTGCACTGCATAGTCTCAAGCCTCAGTCCTCACTCCTAACCTCTTGAGTTGTGCAGCTGCAAAATTACTAAGCTAGTGTCTCATTCCAACACCCAGTTCTAATTCAATTGGTGATTTCATGAAGCATATTAGATTAGGATTTTTTTGGACTGATGTCGTCTTGAAATGAGTGATTTCCAGCTCTAGGTATTATATATTTCCATGATAGGATGATGATGAATGGGAAGAATAAGGAGACCCTGTTAGAAGACACCTTTGGAGTTGGAAGACAAGTTTATCATCGAAGAGAATATGAATAGACATTAGTTTTTGACAGAAGATCAATGATCAAGATCACATGAAGACTCCATATCAATAAACCCTTTATAGGATGAATGCAAATCACATGACCCATATTGAAGATGCAAATAAAGAAACAAAACGATCAACTTGGAAATTCCATATCATCATGAAGTTCCATGTCATCATTTCCAAGAGTCCTATCAAGAGTCACATGTGTCATAGTGTCTTGCCACATCATTTATGGAGTGTGATTGTGTAATTATCCAAAATGTGAAGATATAAAATGTGTGGGAGACCAAGGATCCCACATGGAATATGAAGAGTCACTATTGAGTTCTAAATTCATATAGAATTTCAAAGGTCATTTAAGAATTCAAAAAGTCATATTAGAAGCTCAAGAGTCATGATGGAGGTGGAGAGTCACATGGGAGGTGGAGAGTCACCTAATTTGTTATAAATACACCCTCATAACTCAAGAAAAGGGACTTTTGGGACTTGAACTTTCACCTTCGCTTCTTTAGCATTGGCATAGGAGAGAAGATAGTTCTTTGGAGAAGAAAGTGGTGACTTGTTGTTCCACTATTGAAACTAGTGTGGCAACATTGTACTTGTATATCTTGACACTTACACTTAATATATGAAGCTTGATGAGCCCACACATTTTCATTCATGTATTGTGAATATGATTGGACTATTATTTAGATGTTTGTGGCATTTTTTTCACTCATATCTACTAAGGGAATTGAATTATTTTGGTTGCTTTGTTACTTATCTTGTTGAAGGTTTCTTGTATTTGGTTTTATGATTGTGGTTGTCTTAAGAAATATTTGTAAAACTAACTTGTGATCCTCTTATGCTCTTCTATGTCTCTTTTTGGGTGGTACTATTACTTTTCTTCTAGAGGCTCACTCTCTTTCTCCATGCCATGAAATTACCTTGTATACATTGGAATTGCATGCCTCATAGTGTCAACTTAATTGCTTGTTTCAAAGAGTGTTTTTATAACCTCTTATGTGAATAATGGTAGACAATGAAAATACATAAGGATAATGGCAACCGAACGTATTTCCGGTTGGGGCTCCTACTCCAAATGGTGTGTGGCCTAATTGGGACTTCACATCAGGAAAACCCCTTTGGTTGACGGATTTACAACACCATCAACAGTTTCCACTAAAAGGAGGGATAAATGGCAATATATGCCCATTGAGTTTTTTTTGAATTTATTATCTTAAATGGATCTTTTCCAAATCATAATTCCAAAATGTTTTTCTAACCTATCTCCTAGTAAACTTTTCATCTCCGCAGAACAGTTTCATGACTTGTCTCAATTCAGGTTTGATGGTGAGGGTTGTACATTCATAGCTAAACATATATCTGATTTTCTTTTTTTTGGTAAATCTAATAAAACCAATGATGAAGATGTTGTTTTTATATTATTCACCCTCACTCTTCAAGGTCGGGTTAAGAAGTGGTGTGCGACTTTACCATCCATTTCCATTCATTCAATTTATTTCTAAAGGAGCTTCATCAAGCCTTTGAAAGGTATTGTTGTGAAACCAGCTCCAAAAATAGAAGAAAAGAGATATCAACGTCTTAGAAATGAGCCACTTCGAGGGGGAAACCTCTAATACATTACATGAATGAAAAATTATTGGATGATACAAATGAAAAAACCTTCTTTCTATATATAGGAGTCCATCTGGCCACAATGTAATCCTAGTGGGGCCACAATGTAACCCTAGCCGACCTAACAATAATAATGTAAGGGCACAATAATAACAATATGGGGGTTACAAGGATACAACAATAACAATAATGCGGGCTACACTAACATAATAAGGGAATACACTATTAATATAGGCACTTAACATGCCCCTATCCTTCAAACAAGTGTTGTCCTCAACGCTTGATTATTTCTTTATGCTTCTATATAAAATTCTCATCCTCCCATGTGGAATATTCTACAGGAAAGTTCTTCCACTTGTCGAGATACTCTGAAATTGATCGTACTTGTTGAGTTCTTGTTTCTGTGACTGCTTGAGAACTTCTTTCGATGTGATGTTGATCTTCCTATTGTTTCATTAGATTCTGCACCAAATTTAGGTTATCCTTTAAGAGTTGGAGAACTTGTTGTTGATGCTTGATGTGATCTTCCACTAATTTATCATTCATATTAGCAATTTTTTTATCCTTCAAACCATCCAACTTAGCCTCAATTTCTACTTTTAAACGATCTATGTCATCTTCGGTTGCTCTTCGTAAGATCGAAATTTGTTGCACTTGGTACTGTAATTTTGATATCTCATACTGCAATTCTTCCTCTTCATGCGTCATAGTATAGCATTTTGAGGGCTTAATGGATATGGAATTATTTTTTTGAGGCATTGTAGAATCCAATACTGATAAAAATTCTAAAATATTCCCTTGGAATCACTTCAACTTGTTTCTTCAAACAAGACTTATGCAATTTGGAAAAAACAATACACACCTTTTACTTGCTTTTGAGGAGCTCGATATTGAAATTAACTTATCTCTATACTTGCTAATCCTAAATATCTGAAATTAGGCCCTGTAGTAGTCCTCTACAACTTCTTTTTAATGTCACAGGTCTGACTTGATTTGGATTCTTCAAGATAATGTTATGTCCAATCTCCCACAATGACCTAATTATGGACTGGTTCAGTAGAGCTAACTTGTATGACTTGCAACGTGTCACTGTTTGCTCCTTTGGCTTTGAAATTTATAGATCATAAACTAAAATCTGTGTATTTCTAGTCATTTTTTATAGAATTCCAATCCAATGCTTAGAGAGAGAGTTATGAATATTTTTCCACGATCACCTCTTTGAGATGAAATTCGGGAGCCTGAAAAAGACCTAAATTCCACAAATTATATCTCCGAAAATATTGCAAACCAAGATCTGAAATTTTGTGAAGATTTTCCTCAGGATTGCAGATTTTCTCTCTAAAAATTTTAGCTTCTGAACCTTCGTAGAAAACAAGTTATAGCGAAAATTCCGCGATGACCATTTTAAGTGAAATTCAGGAGCCTGCAAAAAGCCCTAACTTCAATAGATGATATCTCCTAAAATATTGTGAACCAAGCTCTGAAATTTTGCGACGTTGTTCCTCAAGATTTCGGCTTTGCACTCTAAAAATTTCAGCTTCTAAAAATTCGTAGAAAAAACGTTATACCGAAATTCCACGATGCCCTGTTTGGAGCAGCGAAACCCTAGAATCCAAAGCTCTGATACCAAATGTTGTGAAACCAGCTCCAAAAATAGAAGAAAAGAGATATCAACGCCTTAGAAATGAGCCACTTTGAGGGGGCAACCTCCAATACATTACATGAATGAAAAATTCTTGGATGATACAAATGACAAAACCTCCTTTCTATATATAGGATTCCATGTGGCCATAATGTAATCCTAGTGGGGCCACAATGTAACCCTTGCCGACCTAACAATAATAATGTAAGGGCAAAATAATAATAATATGGGGGTTACAAGGGTACAACAATAACAATAATGCAGGCTACACTAATATAATAAGAGACTACACTATTAATATAGGGAATTAACAGGTATGATTATCAAGATATATGTAATAGTATTGATATGCTCAGAATGAAATTTGGTTAATCTATAGGGGATTTTATTAATTAGTTTTCTTATATTTTCTATGAATTCCCTAAGGGAGTGATTGATTCAAATTTTATCAGTGAAAAGGTTTAGAGCTTGTTATTCTCTCTGTGAAATAATTTTCATATGAAAAATTCAATTATTTTTCTTTCCCAACTTATGCTAATCATGAGACACCCTAAATTTGTGAGGAGGAACCTACTATTCTGTTTTTTCCTTGTCCTCCTCCTTTTCCAGTACCAATTTGGGTGCCTATTGGTGATGAGGTTAAAGTCCGGAAATCTGAAAATCCAATTTTTGTTATGTCCATTCAAATTTGATCCAATTCCCATGATTCAGATCCTATTGAGGAGGAATTGGAATGGTTTAGAAATTACATGGAGCCTGAAGTAATTGGATCCCTTAGTTTTCCAAGTATATAATCCTAATGTTAAATTTGATCCAATTGAAAACATAATTTTCTCGAGGGATAATTTTCAACCTGTTTCATCGACATCACACGATTCCTTGTTTCATGATCTGCTTGATCAACATAATTGAACTTTTAATGATTTTCAAGATGTTGTTTCAAGAAGTAATAAAGAACAAGGTAGTTACATTTCATAGATAGAGGAGAAATGTGTTGAAGATATGTTTAATATTTCTTCCCTCTTTCAGGATGAAAATATCACATTCTCAAATGATTGTGCATCTCGTAGTCTTGATAATTTATAAATGATTTCAAATCCTTCCTTCAAGTTGATAATTTGGATAACCATCACCACGACATCCTTGTTTCCATTAACGCATGCGGTGATGGATATTCAAGTACATCAAACTATATCTTTCCTTTTTCTAGGGACTTGGATTTGTATGATAATTTTTCTGAATATACTTCTCATTTTTTGCAATCTTATTTTATGCGATGGGATTATATTTCAGTTCAGAATTGTTCTGAAATTTCTTCAAGACATGCATCTTCATAAATCAAATATGAAGAAAAAAGTTGTCAGGATTCTGAATATTTGGTGTACCCTATTAAAGAAAAGAAAGATCTATTTGAATGTTTCATTGGTATGCATGTCTTCAATCATTACGATGATGAAGAGAATCTCATGGGACATAACATGCATGCTTAATCTGATTTAGAATTGGTGTTTCTCCGCTTGAGTCTTTTCATATTTCCTCACCTTTAGCACACTACTCATTGTACCCATACACGTGTGATAAGTTTATTATACCAAAAGTTTAGATATTTATCCAGACGGTCATGATCGCAATAAGGTACAATATGCTGTGGTCTTATGATCAAAGGATGGAAATCTTAAATCTATAATTCATGATCTATTAAATTTTAAATCGTTCATATGTTAGGAGGAAGATGTTACAATTCTAAATGATCAAGGTTTTTTTCTGACTGATTCCTCTCAATTTTCCATCCTTCAAGAATCTAATATGTTTAATCTTGAGTCTAATCAAACTAATGGAATTAACAAGATTTTCATTGATTCATATGATGACAGTGGTGCATATATGCCTGTTGATTTTTCTAAGCCATCCAAATTCGATGACCCACCATCAAAAATTTCATAAATATGTCAGGAAGTTGAGGAAATTCAACCCCCAGTGACGGTTATGGCAGGTTCTCGCAATCCTGTTGAGGCCTCGAACTAAGTTGGGGCTATATTTTCACACACAACTCTTTCCCCGACAATTTTCCACTAGTTATGAGTTCATTCTTAAATAAGTTTTGATATTTTCAAGTTGATCTTCATGATTTACGAGATAACATTTCTGATTAGATGAAAGATTCTTGTTTGGTTAATTCTTCATCATGTGAATACCTTGCACCGTACACAGGGTTGGAGAGCACATATTTTGCGGATCTACAGAGTTTCAAAACTGTCATTATGATTACCAAGATTAAGTTCATTCTGGATTGAAAGATTCCTCCCTATCAAATGCTTCTGTGATTGGTCACCTTCTTATCCCTTTCGTGCATGTCATGAATCTAATGATTTTTTTGGGTAATATATATTCCTGAGTGATGATAAATGCTTGAGACATTCAATGAATCAAGACCCTTGTGTTGCTATGGATACCTGGTTTGATTTGAACCTTGTTTCCAATCTTTAACCAACCTTGTATCTTAATTAGTTTCCTGCATTTGTGATGTGAGTGATTGTTTCAAATAACTTAATATTTCACATTGTTAGCATGGTCTCTAATCATATACAAAGGGAACAAATATGGAATCAAGGATCTTATAAACACCAATCTTATCATAATTCTAGTTCTAACGAATATCTCTGAATTAATCATGTCCCATCAACATATATAATGACAATTGTATTACATTGATTAATTTTGTTGAACCCAATGATCTTCATGGTTCATCATTTCACTGTTTGTATGCTTTTTGGATAGTTGAAACACTTTAGCATGAGCTTATGGTTATGTCAGGTTCTCACCATCTGGACAATGTTTTTGGATGATATCAAATGTAATTCCCCTTGTAAGATTCTCTTTGCGATTTGAATGCATTTAATGAAAATTCATTTTCTCATGAGAAACACTGTTTTCAAATTTATTATTTTGAATATCAAGATCCAATCATCGAATGGTTAGATTAATCTTACATTGCAATATCTGTTGCAAATAATAAGCTTTGATCTTTTCTGATGTTTGCAAAAATTGAAAACATGAAGGAATGTAATTCTGCACACACCCTTCAAGGTTTGTATGATAATCATTTCAAGCAACAAGGTAAAGGTTGAAACTGGTTAAATCCAGTAAGTATGGCACATATTTCTGTTGATAAACAAGACCTTCAATTCATTGTGCAAGTTTTTCAAGTTGTAGTATTTTCTTGTGCACGATGCTTTATACAACTTTTGATTTCTTATATGTTTGTGATTACAGGTCAGGAGAAGTTTCAGTGGCTACATTGGAAAGTCCATTATACTTAGTCATGACCTTCTAGCTAGTTAGGTTTACTTACATGTTAGTTTCACTGCCACACTCATCTCTACATTTTTTCCTCTTATCTAGTCATTTGCATTTGTTTGTTTCCTTTGTTTGTCTCCCATGTCGTTTTTTGGTTAAATTTTACTCCTCTTCTTATCATACCTTGTATTGTCTTTCTTGTTTAATAAAAATTTGCATGAAATTTATTCTCCCTTGTCTCAAAAGAAAATGTGGAAAAATTGAAAATGACAATTGTGATGACAAGAAATGCTTGCCTTGTATGTCATCCTCTTCTCTATCTTAGGTTTACATATCATTAAAGTCAATTATATCTGAATGGAAAATACGATCCATTTGAACGAAAAGCCTTTGGTTGAACCATAAAGCCTATATCTATTTTAGGATAGTCATTCCTTGACTTGGTGTTATAATTAAATGGTGTTCTTCTTACAGATCCAATCGAGCAGAATAAGGGAAAGGGGAAAACCAATATTGAGAAAACCAATATCAGAGGTTTATATAACCTTCTATGAAGGAAAAAATTCTTCTACTTTGAATAATTCAAGATCCCTCTTCCACCCTAGTGAAATAAATAAGTGCTGAAGCATAGTCCTATAAATAAAATAAATAAAGGGTGAAAGAGGAGAAAGGCTTCCAACGTAGAGAGGTGAAGCAAGTAAACTCACCAAGTATTATATCCACTAAGATATTGGGCCAGGCTTTATAACAATGGAGCAACACCATAGATGAAAAATAAGACTCTCATTATCTTAAACTAGCAAGTTGATATTACCCTTTTCTTGAATCGATTTTTTTTTTATTTGTCCAAATTTATGAATGTATTGAACTGAGAAAAATAATAGAGGAGACTATATCCATATTCAGGTCAAAATGGGAAGCCAAGGTAATCCATGTAATGAATCAATACTTCCCAAAATACTAAGACCTTGCACTTAAGGATAAAACCTGAACATAGAAGCTAGATTTGTACTAGTGTGTCGCCAAGTGTTGACACTGTCATCAGCACCCTCCAAAATTTTTCCTACACATGATTTTTGGAGCCTAACGAGAATCTAATGATCTGTCATTCCATATTCGCTTAATGATCAATGACTGTTATGCTAAAATATTATGCTTGGTTTCTGAGTGTCGAATTAACTTGCATACACATATTTAGTCTATAATAGGTTCATGAGCACATTATTTACATAATATTGAAAATACATATCACAATCCATCAACACAGTGATTGTGCAATTTTCAACCTTTGGTGAGAGTCAGTGTGCATTTTCAATTGGAATTATCTCACTTTTAGTTGTGATTGCACTTCTATTTCGGTGATTTTTTTCAACTGTCGCTTTTTCACACCTTCACTTTTACAACTGTCACTTTCATGTCTATGATTTTCACCTTTTCTTGCCTTCACTTTAATAAGTTCCATTTTCATGTTATATTCACTCTGGCATGTGTCACTTTCAATGTCATTTTCATTTCTCAAGTGTCGTTTTCACTTTTCTCTTACCATCACAAATGTCATATTTTTGTATAGTAAGTCTTTGATATCGCATAAGCATAGTTACTGTTCATTTAAAGGGGTAAATTTGGTGCTAATGAGTCCTACTTATCATGCATACACGTTTTACACTCATTCCCAAATTTTTATGCACTATCGCACAATTGTCGTCACTATCGTTGCAAAGTGTACCTTTAGTGTCGCACTTGGAGGAAGTTGTCATATTTTCATTGCATTGCAGGCATTTTTTTGTTTATATTTTCTATGTGATCACTATTGTGTCATTGATTATTCTGAGTGTGTGATCATGTTCAAGTTTTTTCCTTGTCCACTTTAACCTCACTCATCCCGCACTTAGCCAAATTATGAAAAATTCTTGCCCGACGAACTTGGCTTCACACAACGCTCTTGAACTGTGCACTGCGTAGTTTCCTCTTGGAACTGCAGAATGTGTACTTCATGCCTTCCAGATCTATGCACTATGAAAATATAAATGCTCAACCTTAACCCCTTGAGGTCCAAAACTATTCAGCCCAACTTCCTAGTTAACTCTTTTTGCGCATTACGTAGTCCCAGGCCTCAAGCTTCCATCTTGTATCCTCAAACTATGAAAATATGAAATCCCTAGGCCTCTCTCTCTAACTGTGAAGTGGGAAACCTCAAGCCTCAATCCTCAAGCCTGCTGCCTTGAGCCCCTCAGCTGCAAAGTCACCTTTCCCTGGCCTTCCTGAACTGCGCACTACGTAGTCTCAAGCCTTAATCCTTGCTCCTGACCTCTTGAGTTGTGAAACTCAGAAATCCTTGAGCCAATCTCTTAGTCCAACATCCAGTTATAGCTCAATTAGTGATTTCACGAGGCATGTTATATTATGAGTTTTTTTGGCTGATGTTGTCTTCTCATGAGTGATTTCCAGTTGCAGGTATTATATCTTATCATGATAGGATAATGATGAATGGTAAGAAGAAGGAGACCATACTGGAAGACACCTTTGGAGCTAGAAGACAAGCTGAACATCAAAGAGAAGATGAAGAGACACTAGCTTCCAACAAAAGATCAAATATTAGGATCGTATGAAGACTACATATCAATGAACCCCTTGGAGGATGAATACAAAGCACATGCAAGATCCATCATGAATATGAAAAGAAAGCAATAAAAGGAGCATATTCGCAATGACACATCATCATGAAGTTCCATTTCATCATTTTCAAGAGTCACATGTGTCATAATGTCGTGCCACATCATTTCTGGAAAGTAATTTTTTAATTCTCCAAAATGAGAAAATATAAAATGTGTGGAAGACCAAGGGTCCCACATGGAATATGAAGAGTACCTATTGAGTTCTAAGGTCATATAGAAGCTAAAAGGTCATGTAAGAATTTGAAAATTCATTGTATAATCTCAAGAGTCATGAGGGAAGTCAAGAGTCACATGGGAGGTGGATATTCACCTCATTTGTTATAAATACACCCTCATAACTCAAGAAAAATGACTTTTAGGACATGAAGTTACACCTTGGCTTCTCTAACATGAGCATATGAGAGAATATCTTTATTTGGAGAAGAAAGTGGTGACTTAATGTTCCACTATTGGGGCTAGTGTGGAAGAATTGTACTTGTATATCTTGGCGCTTCCACTTAATATATGAGCTCGATGAGTCAACACATTTTCATGCATTTATCATGAATATCATAGGAATTTGATTTAGATGTTTACGATATTTGTTTCATTCATATGTACTAATGGAATTGAACTATTTCAGTTGCTTTGGTATGTATCTTGTTGAAGGTGTGCTCAATTTGGTTTTATGATTGTGGTTGGCTTGTGAACTATTTTGCAGAATAACTTTTGATACTCATATGCTCTTGTGTGTCTCTTTCAGAATGTGTTGACAGTGCTAGATATTGCCAACATATAGGGGATCTCCCCGATATGAGGTCCTAATTTTACCTCACACCGTTTGGTTTAGGAGTCCCATCTGGAATACAAACCAACTATTGTTTACTTAAATATATGATTTGGCTTTAGCAGTTAGCATGAAAAATAAGAACACATGTGATTTTGAATGAGCAAGCAAGTGTTCCTTGTGAATGTTTGATTGCAGATGTATCAAGGTTATTTTACTACAAAGAGGAATTGAAGGTAGCATCTAAGAGATAAGTAATAGTACTAATCTAATGTAGATACACATTAATAGGAAATGATCATCAAACATCAAGCGAAATAGCTCACAAATATGTGATGACCGTTATAAACATTACAAAAAAATTCCAATAATTTTAGCATTGAAGTCACCATAATAGCTCAGTTATTCCAGTGCATGTGAAAAGAAACATGAATCATAAACATCCAAAGAATAGTCTTAAAAACATCCACAATTTGTGTGTGAAAATGTGTTGGCCTGAAAGGCTTTGATATTATGGAAAACATTCAAGATACAAAAATACAATGAACATCACTAGCTTTAATAGTGGAGCATTAGAGTCACTACTTACTCCCAAAATGTAGTAACTTTGTCCCTCTAATTCCTCGTGGGAGAAGCCAAGGTTAAAATTCCCTTCTGGGAGTAATGAAGATCCTTTATAACTTGAGGTATGACCTTTCACATCCCCGTGACTCTTGACTTTCCAACTCCTAATGACCTTTGGACTTATACAACCTTTGGACTTGCAAATGAATTTCGGAATTACATATGAATTTTTTTATTACATGAAATTTGGACTTCAATGACTCTTTTTTATATACATGTCTCTTGGACTTCCACTTATTTGTCTTTTCAATGATTACATCATTACGTCATAATTTACACATCATCATGTGATAGATATGTGACATGTCACTATCCTTGATGAATATGACTAATGGTGACTGATGACATGGGCTTTCTTTCATGGTGACATGGCTACCACTTCTGTCTTTGTTCTTCATGTGGCTTGTGGTAATTGATGTCTTCACCCTCCAAATGGTGTTTGGTTTAATGGAGTCTTCAGGGTGCTTTGATCATCAAGATTTTGACATGTTATTTGTTCTTCAAAGCTTCCTTTTTTTGAATTATTTTATTGATATTCCTCATGTGTGCTTTCCATGCTGTTCTTGGAATACCTATATCGACAATCACTCATGAAAAGTAACCATCTAACTAAAAATTTCCTATTCAAACATGTTTGATGCAGATTTTCTATGCATGACTTATAAGTGTGCCTAAAATGAAAAAGGAGAGCCTATAGGCATAAGGTCGCACCTCTAAAGGCTGAAGGGTTAAGAAAAAATTCTTTAGGGCTTCAATATGCACTCATGTCCTCATGATAAAGAGATAATCAAGGCAGGGCACATAGCGCAAGCCTAAAGGATGAAGGGGAAGGCTTCGGGCTTCCCAAGTACATTGTGTGCTCAATGGAGATAAGGAGGGCACATGGAACCCTCTTTAAGGCTAAAGGATGGTGGCTTCAGGCCTTTGGGATGCTCTTATGCACTGAGGAGGCCCAAGAGGGTGCATGATGCAAGTCTGAAGGCTAAAGGAGAGGCTTTGTGCCTTTAGAGTGAGATCAAAGGGTCAGGAGGGGGCATGGCACATTATGGAAGGCTGGAGGGTGTAGCATAAGGCCTTCATGGTGCACTCATGGGATCAAGGAGGGTGCATTCCTTCGGGTTGAAGGAGTGCGCTCAAAGGAATATTTTGTTTCTCAAAGGGCGCAGTTTGAAATTAGGAAGGGGAAAAGGTTTAAGGAGTGCAATTTGCGCTCTTGGAGGGAATATGGAAAACTTATGAAAATGAAGGATTATTGATTGAGGCTTAAGAGTGAAATCATTCACTTCTTGCCTGAATGGGTTCACTTTGAAACCAAAATTTGTGTATGTATTGGATATAAGGCATGGGGTGAACATGAAGCGTTCAGGCATAAAACTATGTACGACACATACCCAATCTTCAAGAAAGCTTCAAAAATATTGAATAGGGATAAGAATACATAAAAATGTCACTTTATATGCACTCCCCAAGTAAAATATATGAAATGTGTGCCATTGTGACCAAAAGTGGCGATTTCAACAAAAACAATGTTACGATCATGAAATTCACTAAATATGTTCTAATCAATGCGAAACACTTGAGAAAATTTAGGGACACTTGAAACATATAGAATTACATGAAATGACACTTGAAAATCAAGGATAAAATAGATATAATAATGAAGTAGAATTCAAAATTTGAATGTAGTGAACCTTTGTTTTAGGGTGTTGTAGCAGTGACAACACTTGGTGACACACTCGGTGAGATTAAACTTCTCTATCTAGGAATATATTTTCAGTTATAGGGTTAGACCTTCCGGAATTATTGATTTACCAATTATATTTTCTTGATTTCCCCCTTTCGACCCAATTATACATATAGCACCTCACTTTCTTCTGCTTTTTTTAACACACAAAAGATACCCCATATCACAATTGCTTCAATCTAGGAAAGGGTAATGTGCACGTAGAGTTTAGCATACTCATAATATGAGTTTTCATCTCTAGTGTTTCTCCACTGTTAGTAGGCCTAGACATTACCCCGACAGAGTCTCTTTAGGATCACAAACATTGCTTCGTTTCCAGCAGGCCTGGACAATACCCCGGTGAAGTTGCTTGATTTACCTCCCTACGTAGGAATTCTTTCTCTTCTTTCACCATTTAGGTATTTATTTAACAAGATTGTGAATCGACACTTATTATTTTCAATGAGGGGAAAATGGATCCTGACTTATTGATATCATAGGAGGTTTGCCCTTCAAATAAGTATTTTAAGACCTATGATATAGGTTTGCTTGCTTTAGATTCCCCCCTTATCCTTTCTCTACTAGATTGGACAAGTTTTAACACACATGTAGACTTACACCAAGTTGGGTAGCTTGGATACTAGCATAGGCGTGGATCTAATAGGTCCCCTCAAGGGTTTCCTTTGGGACATATCATATTTTACATATGAACTTAACTCAACCTATGGAGTTTCCCAAACAAAGAAGGAGAACAATATAAACATAAGCATTGTGGTTGTCACATTTCTCTTTTATTCCACCACAAAGTATTTTGAGCCATGCACTTTTACACAAGGTCTTATTTATGTACAATGACCAACAAACATGAAAAGACAAGACACAACTAACATAACACACGTATGATTGACACATGCGAAAAAGGAAAAGATCATGCCAAATTGTACAAGAAGCACAACTTGTAGCTACTATTGAAAATAATGTTTCATATCTCATCCATTTATGGGAAGGGTGTTAATCCTACCATTTAAAGATTTCATCTTGAGAATATTATGATCGATATTTTATTCAATGGTAAATGGGCCAATACAGAGAGGTTGGAACTTCATGTGTTTTCATTTTTCTTCATGTGGTTTATCCCACTTTAGTATTAGGTCACCCACATTGAAACTCTTTTCCCCTGTGAATTTATTATCAAACCAATTCTTAACACGATTTTGGTGAACAACAAATATCTCTTTGGATTTGAGCCTTTCTTCCTTGATTTTTATTAAAGTGTATATCCTACTCTGAACCAGAATGCATGGTATGCCTTGGGACACTTGAGAGAGTTGCAAGGCTAAGAGATAGAGGTTCAGGGGAAAGATAACTTCTTTATCATAGACCAAAAAGTACAACGAGGTTTTATGGGAAGGATTAGGAGTTACACAACCAGCTAAGAATGCATTGGTCAAAGCATTGTTCTAGTTTCTTTTATGAGAGAATATGGTCTTCTTGGTTATGCAGATAATATTTTTATTTATTGATTCATCTAAACCATTTCCCAGTGGGTAATAATTAGATGCACACTTTAATAAAATCCCATTTTCTAATGCGAATTCATAAAGTTTCAATGATGAAAAGTAAGTTTAATTATCAAAGAAAAATGACGTTGGAATTCCAAAAATGGTTATAATGTTCTATCACAAAAAATGGATGACTTCTTGGTCATTTAATTGTCTAAAGGGAACTGATTTTGACCATTGAGTGAAATAGTTTTTTGTTGTTAGAATATATCAGTGTTTCTCTGATGAGTGAGTAAATATTTCTCTGAAAACATCTAGGCCCCACTACTGGAAAGGATCCTCAACTGGTACTGATATCAATGGGGTAACTGACCTATGATCCTGACTATTGCATATTTAACAAGATAGGCACATGCAGACATAAAGATGAGCATATTTTAAAGAGTGGGCCAATAATAACCATCCCTACTGATTTTATGTTTTGTAGTGTCACCCTCACAAAACATGCGCTACCGATGAAATAGGTAACTCCGACCTCAAAACGGAACTCTAGCCCAAAACTCTCAAAAAACATGAAAAAACACCCCCCAAAAAAAAAAGTGTGTCTTCTGCACGTACTTGTTTTTTTTTTAAGGTCACCAACATTTTCTAAAATTATGCTAAAAAAATTGTTTGTTGAAAAAAGGATTGAAAAAACACCCCCCCAAAAAAAGTGTGCCTTCTAACGCACTTCGTTTTTTTTAAGGTCAAATTTCAACATTTTATAAAATTATGGTAAAACAAAATTGTTTCTTGAAAAAAAGATTGAAAAAATAACACCCTCAAAACGAAATTAGTTTTGATGCCTAGAATAACAAAAAAAAAATTGTGTCATACTTTTGGCATTTTTAAAAATAGAAGTAACATTTTTAAATTTTTTAAAAATTCAAACATTAAAAAACTAAAAATAAGAAAAAATAAATTTAAAAAATAAAAACATTTAAAAGCTTAAAATTTAAAAATATATGAAGATAAAAAAAATTAAAATAAAACAGCAAAAATTTTTAATTCAATCATTAAAAAAAACCTAAAAATTCAAGGAAATTTTTTTTTAAAAATAAACCAAAAAAAAAATTAAGATTAAAATTTCAAAAAATATAGAAATTAAAAAATAAAAATAAAAACAAAATAAAAATATTAAATTAAAAAAAAACAAGTTAAAAAAGAAAAAAATATAAAATAAAATATAGAAATTAAATTTAAAAAGAAAAAGAAAATGCTATTAAATTTAAAAAAGAAAAAAAAATTAAAACAAATAATTAAATTTAAAGAAATATATTAAATTTTAATTAATTTAAAAATTCAAAATTAAAAAAAAAAAAAAAAACACTATTCAAATTATAAAGAAAAAAAAAGAAAAATTAATTAAAAATAAAAAATAAAAATAAAATACAATGAAAATATTAAATTTAAAACAAAATATATTAAACAAATAAACTATAAAAAATAAATTAAATTTAAATTATAAAAATTAAAATATATATATGAACTTAAATTAAAATAGGTATATACATAAAATTTTATTAAATGAAAAACTTTAAAAACTTTAAAAAAATATTAAATAAAAAAAAATTAAAAAAAAAAATTAAAAAATTAATTTTCATTAAAAAAAAATCTAATTTTTTAAATACACAATTTTAATTGAAATATAAAAATATAAAAATTTTATGTAATTAACAAAAAAATAAAAATAAAAAGGTAAAATATTTAAAAAAATATTAAATCCAAATAAATTAAAAAAATATATATATAATTTATTGAATTTTATAAAATTTTATTAAAAAACTAAACATAAAATATATAAAATTATGAAATTAAAAAAAAAAATCAATTAAATACAAAAAAAAGGCAAAATTTAATAAAAATTATTAACAAAAAAAATAATAATAAATTTAAAACAAAAAAATAATAAAATTAAAAAAAATTAAAAAAAAAAAAAAAATCAAATTTATTTTAAATAATTTAAAAAATAATATTTTAAAAATTAAAAAAAAATTAAAAATAAAAAAATCAATTAAAAAAATAAATTAAAAAAACACCAAAAAATAAAAACAATAAAAAATGCGTGGTGGTTGTTGGCCCGCCGGGCGCGGCGGGCCGGGCCGGCGGCGCCCGGCCCAGCGTCGCGGCGCGCCGACGGCGAGGGGCGATTCCCGGAATCGCCCTCCGGCTCGTCGGTCGGGAGGCCTACAGGGGGAGCCGGGCGCCGGGCGCCGCCCGCCGCCCGCCTGGGCCGGCGGCCGTGCGCGCACGCGCCCCCGCTGGCCGGCCGGGCGGGGCCGGGCGCGCCGCCGCGCCCGGCTGACGCGAGGGGCGATTCCCGACCCCCCCCCCTCCGCCCGTCGGGGGCCGGGAGTGCCCAACAAGCGCCATTGGAGGCTACTACGGCTTTCAAGGCTTAGCTGGCGGCCAGACAAGACAGCCCCCCGCCACCGGCATGGGGTCGTGGCCGGGGCGGCGCGCCCCGGGGAGGGTCTGCCTGCCGCCCGGCGCGACGCGGCGGAGGGGGCGATTCCCGACCGCCTTCCGCCCGCGTCGGCCGGAGGCCGCCGTCGGGCCGCCGGGCGCTCGCTCGGCCACATCATTGGCGGCGGTTAACAACCACCACCCCATTTTTTTTATTTTTTTAATTAATTTTTTTTTAATTTGTTTTTTTTTTTTTATTGATTTTTTAAAATTTTTTTTAATGTTTTTAAAATTTCAAAAATAATTTTTTTTTTTCAATTTTTTTTTTTTTTTTTAAATTTAATATTTTTATTTAAAATAAAATTCCTTTTTTTTTTTTAAAAATTGTAATATATATATATATACAACTATTTTTTATTTGATTTCATTTATTTTTTTATTTTTTTATTTTTATTTTTAATATTGTTATTTTAATTTGATTTTTTTTTTTAAATTTGAATTTAAAAATATCTAAAAATTATTTTTTTTTAATTCAATTTTTTTTATTTTAAATTCAATTTGTTTAATTTCTTTTATTTAATATTATAGAATAATTATTTTTTTAAATTTAAAATTTAAAAATTCTTTATTTATTAAAATTTTTGAATTTTAATTTAATTTAATTGTTTTTCTTTTACTTTTTCGTTTATTTAGTTTTTCATTTTAAAATCTATAAATGGTTTCATTAAAAAAAAAAAAAAAAACACTAAATTTATGTATATTTGTCTTTTAATTATTTGCACTAGTTTTTTTTCATTTTTCTTGTTTTTTAATGATAGGTTTTTTTTTTTTTTTTTAATTTTTTTTTCTTTATCTTTTTCAATTTTAATCGTTTTTTTTTTTTTTTAATTTGTTTTTTTTGTAAATTTTAAAATTCCTTCCGTATTTTTTTCCTTATTATTATTATTTTTTTTAATTTAAATTTTTAAATTTAATTTCTTTTTTTTTAAATTTTTTTTTCTAAATTTTAATTTTGTAATTTTAATTTTTTAATTTTAATTTTTTATATATATATATATATTTTTTAATATATTGTTTTTTTTAATAAGTTAGAAAAAAATGTTTTTGATTTTTTTTTTTAATTTTTTGGTCAATTTTTGTTTTTTTTCTTAAAATTATGTGTTTTTTTTCTTCAAATTTTCGTCATTTCCTTTGATATAATTTTTCAAATATTTTTGTTTTTTTTTTAATTTATTTTTGTTTAAATTTTTTATTTTTATTAGCTATTTTTGTTTTTTTTACATTTTTATTGGGTTTTTTATTTCGTTTTTTATATATTTTTTTTATCTAAGTTTTGTGTTTTATTACCAACATGAAAATCACCACTCTTAAAAAAAAAAGGTTGATGCAAGATCAATACGTTTCAAAATTAGCATGAAAATCATCGCTCTAAAAAAAAAAAAAAGGTTGATGCAATATCAATATTTTCAAAAAATTAGCATGAAAATCACTCGCTCTAAAAAAAAAAAGTGCTGATGCAGCATCAATACGTTTCCAAAATTAGCATGAAAATCACCGCTCTAAAAAAAAAAAAAAAAAAATTGATGCCGCATCAATACATCAAAATTAGCATGAAAATCACTAACATTTTAAAACAAATATTCATACTTCATAAATAAAAAAATTTTAGAGTGTCAAAAATGTACCGTGTAAAAAAAATGGTGATTCCCCGCATCACCACTTTTCAAAATCGGTGCTTTATGCTACAAAAAAAAAGTAGGTAACATTGCGGTTACCTATTTTACTCCAGAATATTGTTCACAATGACTTAACTTTAATCCATCGTGAAAATCAAGTACCTTCTCTATATCTTGTGGCTCAAGGAATATTATTAGGACACCATTGTGATGCTTTCTGAAAAGCACTCCATGAACTAGTTGGAAGGATAGATATGTTAAATAGATTTCCATATTTTGTTTATTCGATAAGTGCATGGGAAAGGTGTGATTCTCTAAAAATTTTCATGTATCATAATACCATGGTGTTATAGACGTGGACTGAGGAACATGTTCAACATTGTACATTTCTATCTCCTGCTCCCAACCTCAAAGATATTACTTAAGAGCATCTCTTTCTTTGGTTTCTAGCTTATAGAGGCCATGTCCCTTTATGGTATGAACTCGTTTAATTTCAAGATCAAATTATTTTAAGAAGATCATCCAACTCACCCTTTTCCCACACACCTCCTTCTGCACAAAGAGTGTTATTACCATTGGATGAGTCACAAATATGGTCGTGTAAGCTTTTAGAAGATAGGGCCTGAAATAATTAACTTCCCTATATACAAAATATTATTTTTTGTCGATGGTAGTATAATTTAATTTTGACCCTTGTAGGCTAGCACTCATAAAATAAAAGGTTGCTCATTTCCTTTAGTATCCTTTTTAGTGAATACAGTCACAATAGATGAATTTGAAGAAAAAGTGTAAAAAAAGAAATATTTTCCATAGTTTGAACTGAATAACATTGGTGCATCAACAATATCTTGCTTGATTTGAGAGAAATCATATTTTTTCCGTTTGTCCCATTTGTATGTTGCATATTTCTTAATCACCTATTATAAGGGATTGACTATCTCAACATAATCAGAGATGAGTTTTCACAGGAAATTGATTGTTCCTAAGAGAGGTTGCATAACCTTCTTATTCACTGGGAACGAGATCTGTGTAATACATTTTACCTTCTCGATATCAAATTTAATTCTTCTGATTACAATGATGTGCCCTAAGAGAGTCCCTTTTGACACACCATAGACACTTTTCTTGGAATTGAGAGAAATCCCAAACTTTTGATACCGATAAAATATTTGTTTTAGATGACTTACATGATCTAATCTTCTCTTAGAAAACATAGTAACATCATCCAAATAAAAAACTACACTTTTATCAATAAGATCATAGAAAGCGATTCCCATCGCTCTTTGAAATGTAGCATCGACATTGATAAGCCCAAATGGCATTCTCTTGAATGTGAATGTGCCCCATTTGGTCCTTAAGGTAGTTTTCAATCGATCCAGTTCTTCCACTAGCACTTGATTATAACCAAAAAAACCATATAGTAGTGAGAACATCTCAAACCCAGATATTGTTCGGAGGATCTGTTCCATGGATGACACTGGGTAATTATCTTTATCAAATGCTAGGTTGAGATTACGGAAATATACACACAACCTTATTTCACTAGACTTATTTTTTACAGGGACCAAATTTAAAACCCAAGGGGAATGTATGAATTTGAAAATGATCTGAGTGTCCAACAACTTTCTTAATTCCTTTTAGATTTTGGTCTCCAACATTATATGAACTTTACTTAGTTTCTTCCAGAAAGGTTTTACCACCTCTTTTATGGGAATAAAATGTTGGATAATACGAGTATAATATATATTTAACTCATTGTATGTCCATGCGAACACATCACGATACTATTTGAATAAGCAGATAAATGCTTGTCATTCTTGTGGAGAACACCATGTAATGAGGTTCACATAATTTGGATTTTCTTGAGTTCCTAGATTGACTTGTTCATATGATAACTATTAGATTTGAGTCTTTGTATTGATTAAACTTGTAAATTGGTTATACAGGTCATATAACTTCTCCAAGGACACCACACCTTTAGGAATAATGTTACATGTAATTTGATTATATGCCTCCTGCAAAGCCATGTCGTGATCATCCTCCTCTATGGAAACATCTTTGAAGACATCCTCATTAGCCATAAAATTCAATATCCATTGGTTTTCAATGAAAACGTGTAAGTCAGTGATCTTGTTAGGTACAAATGGTTTATATAAAATTTCAATAGAAAAATCGATTTTCAATGGTGAAATCTTAGCAGTTTCATTTTCTAATGCATTTGTTGCAGGATTTCTAAGCCTAGGAACAAAAATAATATTAAAATATTTTAAATAGTTAATCAAACACCATACCTCCTGTTGGTAGTTTTAATATTTGGTTAAACACAATGGATAGTATCCCATACTTGACGGGTGACCACCTCTAAGTCACCAATTACCCTAAGAATCTCTACCTTCAGATCCATGGCTTTCTTAAATCCAAGTATGAGTGCTTCATATTTGACAATATTATTGGTGCACTTGAAATCCAAACTACATGAAACAATATGCTTATTATTACACAAGTGTATAAGTACACAACCAACTCCAAAGCCATCCTGCATATTTGAACCATCAAAATATAAATTCAAACTATTATTAGCTACTAGGCTGCTTCCTATACTATTATTATTATTACTATGTACATCTATATTACAGGATTCATTTGCACTAATTGGAGAACAACGAAGGAGCTCCAACATGTATCTGGTGGGATTGGTGATGGTGTGCTTGATAGCACCCATTATTAATTTCTAGGAAACAATTTACAAATATTAAATTGGAAAAATAAATAGGCTCTGTTAGGTCCCCATAGTTTTGGCATATTGGAAATGACCAAAAAAACAAGGGTAACATCAAACCAATCTTGGGAGTCCTAGGACCTGGCCTTCTTGGACTCAGAGAGGGCTCTCTCTATGCTTATGTAAAGGATTTAACTTGTTTGATTTTAGGCTAGTTATTAGGTTTAGGCTTTGTTTGTTTGTTTGGTTGGATAAGTTGTCAAGAAGAATAGGTAGAGTAAGAGAGGATCAATCCATTGGGCTATGGAGTCTGCAAATATTTCGAAGAGTGCAAAAATAGTTCAAGGGTGTTTTATAGGGAAATTAAACAGGGCCAAATGGATCTAAGTAGGTTTTAATGAGTGAAATGAACATGGAGGAGTGAAATATAGTAATTTAGGGGCAATCAAGGATCCTTTAGCAAACTAATAACAAGGAAAATCTTTCAGCATGATTATCATAGTAAAAACTTGAAGAGCAATGAAGGATTCTTCAACCAAACAATACTAAGCAGAACTTAGAGCAACAGATGAGTAAAATTAGAGAGCAGTTAAGGATTATCTAAAACTTACTTGCAAACAATTATATTTTTAACATAACATCTCAGTAAAACTAAAGAGTACTGAAGAATTCATTAGTTAAACTTTAAGGAAGAAAACATAAAGATCAAAGGATGCAGATAAAGCAGGGTTCCAAAAAGACATATCCTAATCTAAGATGTCTATCCCATGATCAAAGAAACATAATGAGAACTGAATAAAACATGTACAAAAGCTGGAATACATCACCATTCAATAAAGCTTTATGAATCCTAAGAATGAGCTTAATCCACAGCTGCTCAGTCCAAAGCCATCACAAGACACCAAAGAAAATTTCACAAATAAACTCAGAGTCTATATCATATTATGCTCAACAACCAACCAAAAAAAAACAATAAGACCTCCATTCTCTATTTATCTAGTAAAGGAGGGCCAAAACCCTAATTAGGGTTTTGGAAACCATAAATACACCATAAATGTCATTTATGTCCAAAGAGACCATGCAAGGCCCAAGGCACATAATATATATTACAATAAATGAAATATAACTCAAAATTAACTCCTCAACAAACTCTGGAGTGATTTGCCCAAAAAAAACATACTTTTTTGCAAAAACACAACACAGAGATCCAAGGTCGCAACGCCTACACCGAAAAACTGAGTCATCTTGTAGCCAAGTTTTGAAGGCCTTCCCAATGTCGGAATGGGCCCCATGATGGCTCGTCAGAAAGAATGTCAAGTCTAATTTCCAAAAATTCCCTTTTTTTTCTAATTGGGCCTCATTTTTCTATCCAAAAATGAAAACTCCCGAGGCTGCTAAAGGCACAGTGCCAACCTTGAAAACATGGCAGAAAGGTGAAATTTCAGGTGTTTTTGACCCTTTTGGAGGACCAAATCAATTCCCAATGACCTGAAATTTTGTGAGCATGTTGTAATTGAATTGAAAAATCCAAAAATGTAAACCATTTCTTTGGAGGATTCCCTGAGAAAAAGCGCAGCGTGCCCTTGGCCCTTCAAATTAGCAAAAATTCAAAATTTCCAAAAATTTCCCAAATTTTAGATTTGCCTTGCTTCTTATGTCTGGGATCCTTTCATGGAAGAATAAGCAAGAAGGTTAATTTTTTATTGACCCGTTTCCTCCTTGAGGGCTTGAAATTTGGCAAGGGCTCTTTTGAGCTTGTCCCTTGCAATTTTATTTCTCAAGGCATAGTGTCTGGCCATCTTTTTCTGTAGGCCAAGTTCCCTTTTTGTCTTCTTTAGCTGCTTGTTTTCAATCTTATAATAACTAATGACATACTTTTCCATGCCAAGATTTATTTGTAGGTCTCTGATTTGAGCATCCTTTCTTTGGAGCAAGATGCTTGTAACCCTCTCCTCATCTTCATTTTCACTATCAAGGTCAATGAATTCAAATTTTTGTTTAGTTCCATGCTTACCTTTCTTATCTCCAATATTGACCTTTTCCTTGCCTTTGTCAAGCTTCTTTGTTGATGTGTACGGAATGGCCCCTTGTCTTTTAGAGGGAGCAAACAAATGCCTTTCTCTTCTTTGGTATGTCAAAGGAAGAGGTTCAATATTGTTTACCTCAGTGCCATGGAACTCACTGTGTTCCATATCATCACTGCCTTTGTCAACACGATGAGCCTCACTGTATTTTGCACTGATCTCTGCACCATCATCATTTCCACTGTGAGCCTCATTTTTTTAATTGTCCTCATGGCCATTATCATCACTAGGAGCCTCACTGTTTTCACTGTCCTCATGGCCATCATGACTACTGTCATGACTGTCACTATCTCCCCCCTTATTGCCGCTTGCCTCATTTTTGTGATCTTCACTGTTATCATCAGCCTCTTCATTCTCTTCACTATTATCATTAGCTTCACTGAAATTTTGGTCCTTGGTGTCACTGTTGTCATTAGCATCATTTATATTAGCCTCAATTCTTTCTTGGTTCTGTGAGCTATTTCTAAGCTCATCATCGTCATTATCACTTGGGCTGCTTTCTTCATCATTTACCCCATCTTTATTTTCTTCTGTTGCCATGCTTTCTGCACTTCCTTCATCATTTGTTTTTTCCATGATGACATCACTGCCCTTTGCCTCTTCATATCCAACATCATCATTTTTTTCTACATCATAGTTTTCTGCATCATTTCTTTCTTCATCTTCATTGACATCTATCTCCATGTCTTCTTGACCACTTTCTTCATTTGTGTCCTCACTGTTTTCTTCCTATTTACTATCCTCTTTTTCATTATTTCTTGATTGATCATTACCCTCTCCTTCATGGTCACTTGATTGCTCATTTTCACTTTCCTCATTTCCTAATGCACAGGGAGAGGGTGATGAAAGAGGGTTGTCTTGAGGTGAAGGAACATGTGTATATGGTGAAACATTCTTATCAGGAGATGATGGAGGAGTAAGGATAGGAGGATGAGATGATGAGGGCACATTTTGCTAAGGATGGGGTTGTGGGTTTGTGAAGACCTCATGGGCAATGGAAACCTCCCATGGAATACCTTTTTTCTCTGATTGATGCAACACAACCATCTTAATCAAGGAGTGATGAAATAAACTTTGCATCTGCTGTGAAGGGTCTCTCTTTTGCACAATATAAGACATATTTCCAACACTCCTGTAAAGACAGTAGGGAAAATGTAGCATCTTAACCCTAGTGAAGTGCATGAGAAATATGATATGATAGGAATACAGCCTAGAGAACCTCCCCTCACATGTAAAAATTTCATGATGACCCTCATCAAGGGTGTATACCTCTCCAGCAAATGTGAGAAAGGGAAGATAGATTTGTAGTTTTCTTTGTATCTGGGTTTAAGGAATGGCTCATACTAGCTTATGTCCAATCTAGCCTGTTTGAACCACTTTTCACTAACACTAGGTATCCCAGTGGTAATAGCAATGGCATCTGATGACAACTCAAAGTCTACCCCTGCAAGATTTAATTGTTTCTCATGCAAGTTTAGGAGGAACAACCTAGTGAGCTCAGGGTGACTTTGTACCTATTGTACTCTTTCACAGAAATGAAAACAACCCACATTTTAGAAACATGTGACAGTCATAGGAGAGGCATCAAGCTCCATTGTGTTTTGAGGTTCAAACCTATTAATCCTTCCACCTCTATGTTGATGCCTCCTAGGCACTTGGCCTTATTCTTCACTACCATTTCCTCCTTCTCTTGACATTCTGACACCTGTTTCTTTGAAAAAAAAAAACCTAACTCTGCTTGTGAAATTATATGAAGAGGGTAAATGAGATGGTGATGAAAAAATGAAGTTTTTTGCAAGTGGAGGAGTAAATGAGTGAGGGTAGGGTGTATGACTGTGAGTGAGAGGAAAAATCAATGACTACCCTTGCTGAGTCGTAAAAAAAAAACCCTGCTTGGACACACTTTACTCTTATGTCAAATTTTTGAAATGGAAAAGGATAAGGCAAAGTCAATCTGCTTTTAGTGTAAGGGATATAGCTTTCAAGCTTTGATGGATGACTAATCCCAAACCATTTCCACCACTTTAATCTACCCATGTCTTAACTGTTCTTTCCTTTTTTGCAGATGAAGGAGGTTTCAATGATAATTAGATCATCTCTTTAGGGTTTATTTCTTTAACCAAATGAAAAAATAAAAATTTGAAGAAGAGGCTATGTATTGAACTTACCCCTTAGAGATGTTTATAAAACCCTTGGAGGCAGTTTGAGGAGGTCCTGAGTTGATTTTAGGGTTTGAAATGGTGTAGAGGCCCTCCTGGCCAAACACGCAACGTGTGCATGTGTTGTCGAGTTTGTCGGGTCTCCTTGTGTCAGGCGAGCAATGTCTGGGTGTTTCTGCCTGAGCCTGTTGGGTCTCCTGGTGAAATGCGCAATGCGTACCTATATGCGCACAATGCAAAGAAATTTTACAAGGGTTTTTTCGGCAGGAGCATAGCGCCCGATTCTGAATGGGCAACGCCACCCTGAATGTGCAGCGCCTTCGTACTTGCCTGAATTTGACTCGAAATTCATATTCTTCTCTCCTGGATGTTTATAATTTCTCTGCAAGGGAATAATAAGTCGAATGATAAACAAAATGCCCTTATATATGTTTTAGGGATTCAAATTAAATCATTTTTGGACCCATCTCCTAATGTTTTGAGCCTTTTCACTTTTCACTAATTCTTTTGACATTTGCTGTGCAGGAGACTTGAAAACCTTTAATTGACTCTTCTTTCTACTCCTTGAGAGTATACATGCTCATTTGTCATTTTGGTGATTTAACCACACAATAACTCCTTTAAAAAATTTTCTTGACCTGTACCTTGGAATTCAAAACATCTTGTGTTGGGCATGTGACTAAAAACTTTGTCTTCACCTTTCTTACTGACCCTTAGGCCTGATAAACTCACTTCTGGCAAGCACTATGAATTCCAAAAATCATGTTTGCTACCTTTTGCTGGTCAATGCTGATTTGTGTGAGCCCTTTAAAATACTAACTTGGTTTTCTCTTGCTCCTTGGATCATGAAAAATTTACCTTTGACAATCTTAGAGAGGGCTGCACACAGTGGTATTTTCAAGGCTGTGTTTTTCAATATAATTTTCAACTTGTCTTTCTCACATTTTCTTACTAACAACCTTATAGTGTTTGTATGTAGGTTTGCTAAACATGGTGAATTTTCACTTCTGTAATCTTGAGGCTTGATATGTTTGCCTTTGACACCTTTGAGACTAAAAACACAAGGCAACATCATCACAACACTCCTTTGACATGCATTATGGAATTCAAACAATCCTTTAAATTCTTTGGCCACTGAGTGTAAGTAACTGAAATGAGAATTTGATCCTCCTCTCACTGATATTCTTTACTTCTTTGTCCTTTGAAACAATGAGGAATTTCACTTTGGCAAACTCTGGGATGATATACACAGTAGCCCTTTAAAATTTTCTTTCTACTGTCATCATGGAGGCCAAACTTACCCTTTCACCTTCTTTGATCACCTTACCAAAACCCTAGGTTTATGGGATGCTTGAGAACAATTATCAGTGTTGTCTTCTAAGTTATCTATTTCCCTTTCAAGTTAATTCATTTTTGTCTAGTTCACCTCACCTTTTTCCCTATTTCATCTATAATTTCTAAAAAAATTCTTCCATGTTTGGTTTTCTTGGTGTGCCTCCTACATGTGATTGGTTGCACTAGATCCTTGCTTGGCACGCTACTGGCCCAATCAGGTTTAGAAACCCTAATTCTTCTTGAACACAAATTTCTTCCTCTCTCTTTGCTGTGAATGTATTTATTGAGGAGGTAGCTTCTTACCTTACCAATTTCTCTACTGATGGTCACTTTAACACCCCTGCAGAAATGTCAAAATGCACAGTTTCCCTTTGCATAACTTGAACTTGACAAGGTGGTCCTCTCAGGGGATTTTTCTGATCTTTCTTGGACAACCATGTGTTGATGTCCTATCACATCTGAGCCAGCTTCTTGCACAGGAAAAACAGAGCTTAAAACACCAATGAAGACCCTACAACCCATGTAACCCTAATGACCTAGTGGGAGGATCCTTTGACCTGGTCTTTGAATGAAACTTGGTTTGGGGTATTCAAGTGTAAAAACAGAGTTTTTGACAAATTGATGTATTGAAGATCCAAAATCCAATGTACTTTATTTATATAAAGAGCCTACAGAGATATTTTTGAGACCATCACCCTTGAGGAACCTAGTGAACATGGAAAGGAAAGGTTGTTTGGTAACCCTAGATGGGAAGTGGAGGGATGAGGTAAAGTCAACACAAGGTGCTGAGGTTATAGGTGGGAAAATACGATATAGATGAGTGGCACAAGCCCATGAGGGGTTTTTTAGGAGTGGTAGGTTAACCATGGAATGGAAAAATAGTAGAATAGTGAAAATTTTGGTATAAGGATAATGAAGGCAGAGAGATTCCTAAAACTCTCAATATTAAGGAATCTTGTTTTTAGAAATATAGAACTGATATTTAGTCATCTACAAAAAGTAAAAATTATTGATGACTAACAGGATCATTGTGGCCCTCAAGTGGTTTCATGGTGTGTTTCATGTATGGATCACTTTCCACTCGAATTTGGTTATTCCTGCCCTTGTATGGAAGCCATAAATGTGACCAATTAGTAGAAAAATATCCTTGTAATTTACTAGAATAGTCTATACTGAGGAGTATATCGCAGGCTTCAGGGATGTCCATAATTACAATATTGGTGTAGGACCTCAAACTGTTTGGTGTAGGAGTCCCATCCAGAATACATTAGAGGAAATTTTAGCATAAAAGTGATCCCCTAAGGAAAAATAATAAAATATTGGCTTAAATAATAAAACAAGAGTTATGAATTTTGGAGGGAAAAGAAGAAAACTATTTTTTAAATTATATTTTTGGTTTATCTCCTTATAGGTTTACTCATTTTTCAAGTGTAGACACCTGTTGGATGCATAATTAAATTTCATATCCAATGAGTACCCATTATCCATATTTTTTAAAAGACCCACATTGATAAAAATTGAAGATATATTAAAAAAGCGTTTTGAACATGTTTTTAATGTTTCTTCAATTTTTATCAATGTGGGTCTTCTCAAAAGTATGCATAATGGGTGCTTTTTGGATGTTGAATTTAATTCGGCATCCAACAAGTGTCTACACTTCAAATTTGAGTAAACTTATAAGGAGGTAAACCAAAAATACAATTAAAAAAGTAGTTTTTCTTCTTTTCCGTCCGAAATATTTACATGTACCTCTTTTTAAATTTAAATTATTTTGATTGGTTTACATATTATGACATGGAAATTACATGAAAATTTCATGGGCGGTTTTAGGATGAAAATTTCTCTAGTGTGACCCAGTTATCGAAGCAGTATGTTTTGATGATGTGTCTTGGCTGCAATAATGTATTGAGTGGTGTAATCATGACTTAGGGAAAACAAGTGTGTGAATCTGTGGAGGGTCAAGTGAAATTCATGAAGGTTCTAACACACAAGGGGAAAGTGAGTGATCCCCTTAGAAGTCTATAATAGTACGCAATTTGAAAGGAACACACACGCATAAAGACATCACAAGTTAGCCTGCAAAATAGTTCACAAGTCAACCGTGATGGAAATATATGACAACACACATTCAACAAGAATCATACTAATAATACTAGTGTATCCCCTAATAATATTAGGTCCCTTAATAATAGTGTATCCCCTTATTGTTGTTAGTGTAGCCCCCTTATTATTATTGTTGTACCCATGTAGCCCCCATATTGTTATTATTATGCCCTTACATTATTATTGCTAGGTCAACTAGGATTATATTGTGGCCCCATGGACTCCTATATATAGAAAGGAGGTTTTGTCATTTGTATCATCCAAGAATTGTTCATTTAATTAATGTAAAGGAGGTTTCCCCCTCGAAGTGGCTTATTTATAAGGCATTGATATCTCTTTTCATCTATTTTTTGAGCTGGTTTCATAACAATGTACCTCTTTTTAATTTTAAAGGATTTTGATTTTTTTACATATTATGACATGGAAATCGTGAAAATTTCATGGGCACTTTTAGTGTGAATTTTTCTCTAATGTGGATTGGTTATCGAAGAAGTATGTTTTAATGATGTGTCTTGGCTGTAATAATGTATATAGTGGTGTATTCATGACTTTGAGGAAACAAGTGTGTGAATCTATGGAGGGTCAAGTGAAATTCATGAAGGTTCTAACACACAAGGGGAAAGTGAGTGATCCCCTTAGAAGTCTGTAATAGTACACAATTTGAAAGGAACAAACACGCATAAAGACATCACAATTTAGCCTGCAAAATAGTTCACAAGTTAACCTTGATGGAAATATATGACAACACACATTCAACAAGAATCATACTAATGCAAAAAAAATAGTTCATAATCATAAGCGTAAGTGAACTGACATACATTTCAAACATAACAAGAATATTCCTACTATATTGACAAGATATGCATGAAAATGTGTAGGCATTGAGCTTTTATTAAAGTGAATTTATAATCATACATATACCATTGATGGACCACTAGCCCCAATAGTGTAACATGAAGTCAATGAATTCTCCTCCAAAGAAAGAAACTCCCTCTATGCAACAAAGCATCCAAGGCTCTCACAAACTCCCAAGTTCTTGTTTCTAAGTCTACGCCTAGCCAAAAGCCCTTTACATGAGTTATGAGGATATATTTCTAACAAAAGGGGTGTCTCTTTGGTGCATAGGATTAACAACTAAACACATATAAATTTTATTTTTAAAATCACACTCCAAAGCTTGAGCATTACAAAGAGTTACATGGCTATTTATTTAGGATGGAAGCAATCTCTTGAATATCTTCAAGAGAAAATTCTTCCTAGATATTTGGAGGAAGTTGAGAATCGTCCTATCAACTTTAGGAGTCTATCCTAACTTCATAATATCCTAATTAATTCTAGAATTGTTCATAAAATCTATAATATTCTAGATTTCTTAAATTAAATAATTACAACAAATAAAATATGTGATGCTCCTACATTATACTACCGGGGAATAATAAGATACAATCATATGTTTTTCTTCTAAAGTTCTTCAATGCTGGTACCATATTTGGAAATCTCTGTTTCTATCATCGAAGTAGCATCTTCAACTGGTTGATTCTTCCATTTGACCAAGTATTGAAGATACTCTTTCTTTCTGGTCCTTTGAGCCACTTTTTGATCGATGATTGATTCAATCTGCTTTGCTGATACTGAAGGTGGTTGTTTTTCCCATTGAACTTTGTTTCTAACAGGTGCATATGTAGGATAATTCATTGGTTCCTTAAAAGGGCATAGATCTGAAACATTAAATATTGGTGAAATGCCAAAACCTTTGGATAGTTCTATTTCATAAGCATTCGAGGAAATTTCCTCAAAATTTTGCATGGTCCAATATTTTTCAGTTTTAACTTATTATATTCCCCTTTAGAAAATAATTCTTTCTAAATATGTTCCATAACCAGGTCTCCAACATTAAACTCCAACTGTCTTCTTTTGGAATATGCTCTTCGTTTATACTTGCTGATGCTTTCTTGTAGTTGTTGCTTGACTCTATCGTGTATTTCTTGCATACTGGCTGCAGAATATTCACCATATGCACTTTTGAATTGTTGTTTTCCCAGGTTCCTCAATTCATAAATACCACTTGGATGCTTCCCATAAACAATTTGAAATGGAACCAATCCAGTGCTTCTATTGGGTGAATCGTTATATGCAAATTTTTCTTGAGCAAGAACCTGATCCCATTGTTTGGGATGTTCACTTACCAAAATCCTCAAGATATTTCCAAGGCTTCTATTTACCACTTATATCTGACCATCAGCCTAGGGATGATATGCTGAGCTGAAACTGAGATTGGCTCCCAAATGTTTCCATATATTTCTCCAAAAATGACCCACAAACTTAACATCTTTATTAGAAATAATACTTTTAGGTAATCCATGCAATATAAATAATTCTTGGAAGAACAAGTTTGCTATGTTAGTTGCATAATTTGTATTTTTACAAGCTATAAAGTGTGCCGTTTTTTAGAATCTAAAAAAAATATTTAGTAACTTCCTTTTTGTGTTTTAGGAAATCCCAGTACAGAATCCATGCTTATGGAGTGCCATGGTCGATTTGGTATTGGTAGGGTTTGATAGAGTCCAGTGTTATGATTTATTCCTTTTGCATATTGCTATATCCCACATCTTTCAACAAATTTCTTTACATATGTTTGCATGGGAGGCCAATAATAAAATTCTTGTAGCTGTGCTAGAGTTTTATCTTACCCAAAATGACCTACTAAACCCCCACTATGTTTTTCTTTCAACAAATTTTCCCTCATCGAACATCTTGGAATTCATAACTATTTTCCTTTGAACATAAGTCCCTCCTATATCACGTAGTCTAACCATGGAGTTATATCTCTATTTACAGGATTTTCACAAGCTTCATAAGCTTCTTTAAAATCTGGATCATCTTTATACATATATTTCAACTCATCAAATCCTAAGACATTTACTTGGAATTCTTGCAAAATTGGATTGATTATGCTTAATGCATATGCTAATTTGTTTGATTGCCCACTTTTATGCTTGGTGACAAATGTGAAATTTTGTAGGAATTCAACACATTTAACATGTCTTTGACTCAATTTTGTTTGATTGTTGATATAATGTAAAGCATGATTATCTGTGTCGAGGATGAACACTTTTAGCATAAGATAATGTATCCATTTCTTTAAATTTTGTATGATGGCATAAAATTATTTATCATAAGAAGAGTATTTTTGCTTGGCCTCATTAATTTTTTCACTGAAGTAGGCAACTAGTTTTCCTTCTTGACTTGAGACACCTCCTATTGCAGTTCCACTAGCATGAGTCTCAACTTGAAACAACTTATTAAAATCTGGCAGTGCTAAAATAGGTTTTTATGTGATCTTTTTCTTTAATAATTGGAAACTTTTAATAGTTTCCTCTGTCTAATGGAATGGTTGATTTTTCTCTTTAATAATTTCTATAATTGGAGCACATATGCCACTGAAGTTTTTGATAAATTTCCTGTAAAAAATTTCCAATCCATGAAAATTTATTACCCCTGAAATACTTCTTTCAATTGGAAAATTGATTATGGCCTTCACTTTCTCCTGATCCATATTTAAGCCTTCTCTTGAAACTACAAAACCCAAGTACAATAATTTTGTCTTCATGAAACTACATTTCTTTAAATTGATTAGAAATTTCTCTTGTTGTATTTTCTTCAAAACCATATTAAGATGTCTTAGGTGATCTTCTTTTGATTAACTATAAATTAAGATATCATTGAGGTAAACTATAACAAATTTTCCAATGAATTATTTTAAGACTTCATTCATTAGTCTCATAAAAGTGTTGGGAGAATTGCTAAGTCCAAAGGGGATTACAACCCATTCATATAAACCATTATTAGTTTCGAATGTTGTTTTCCATTCATCACCTTCTCTGATTAGGATTTGATGATATCCACTTTTTAATTAGAAAAATATGGATCACCAGTTAGACAATCTATAAGATCATCAAAATAGGGTAATGGAAACCTGTACCTGATTGTGATTTTTTTGATTCCTCGAGAATATGTGCACATTCTCCATCCTGCATCCTTCTTTATTAACATTGTTGTAACAACACACAGACTTAAACTTTCTCTAATGAGACCCTTATCCAGCAATTCCCGCACTTTATTTTTAATCTCTTCATTCTCCTTTGGATTCATTCTGTAAGTTGCTTCGTTTGGAAGGTTAGCACCTGGAACAATATCAATATGATGGATGTTGCTTCTAATGGGAGGAAAATCACCAGGAAATTCATCCAATACAATATCAATAAATTCATTCAAAATGTTTTTAATTTCTTCTGGAAGATCATTCAAATCTGTACTTGTGAGGACTACTTTTGGCTTACTGATCAAGGCAAAATTTATCTCATCATGCTTGATTTCGCGAAGAAATTATTTCCAAATAAGTAACATTACCTTGGATTGGTCTTCTTCTGGTGCTTTTTCATTCTTCATAGGCAAAAGTACCTTCTTTTCACCATCCTTTTCAAAAGTGTAGATATTTTTCCTTCCATCATGCATTGCTTTCGTGTCATATCACCATGGCCTTCCACGCAAGATATGACACATGTCAATAGGCATAACATCACAAAGAACTTTATACTTATAACATCATATTTGAAACTCCACTTAACATTGTTCATTAACTAATATCTGATATCATTTTTGCAACCATGAAACTTTCTAGGGTGTAGGATGTTTAGTTTTCTTTAAATTCAAATTTTCTACCATTCCCGTGGATACTAAATTATCAGTACTCCCACTATCAATAATTATTTTACAACACTTCCCTCATGATTTACAAATAGTTTTGAATAATGTTTTTCTTTGTGTGGGTTCCTTTACTTTTTCAACATTCTTTAATAAAGTTATTTTCATCATCAAAGAGTCACCGGTTTTAGGTGCATTTTCATGTGTAGAGGATTGTACACTTTATGTATTATTCTGTACTATATGTGTGCTTCCTTGATTAGAAAATATTTATAGACATGCATTGAATTTATGACCAACATTTCTACATATATAACATATTACCACAAAATATCGACCTCTACCTCTTTGATATGGTCTTCATCCTCTGAAATATCCTCTTGATGATTCTCCCTATTGTGAACTACTGCCTTCTTCTCTTTGAATGGGAAATATTACACTTCAATATCCTATGCTTGATTGTCCTCCACTTGATGATCCTCAACTTCTTATCGTGCTTCATCCTCTTCCTCTTTGACTCTGCTTCCTTGCCAATTTTTCTTGAATATTAAGGGCTATCTGGTATGCTTATTCAATAGTTTTTAGAGACGAAACATTCAATTCATATTGTATTTCAAATCTCAGGCCATTAATATACCATGATAGTTTTTATTCATCTGCTTACATATGGCCAGATCTAATAATCAATATATAAAACTCCTATGTATATTCTTTTACAGGCATAAATGTTTGCTTGATATTTTGCATTTGGAGAAAAAGATTCAATTGATAATCTCGAGGAAGAAATTTACCTTTGAGCTTGGCCACCATTTGATCCCAACTAGTGATCTTCCCTTCATTTCTATTTCTCCTTTCATCTTCGAGTACACTATCCCACCATAGTGTAACATGTACCTTTAATCTATTCACCACGAACCTAAATTTCTTCTTGTCAACTACATTTTCATAGTCGAAATATTTACCCATGGTGCTGATCTAGTATATCAATTCTTTAGGATTTAAATTTCCTTCATAAATAGGCACGTCCAATCTTGGCTTGGTACTTATTCCCATGATCATCTTGACCATTTTCTCTTCTCGAGTCTCTTCTTCAACTTCTTATTCCTAGCTTTCTTCCACTTCACTGGTATCACCGATGCCGACATCTCTTTGACATGTTGTCCCAAATGCATCCAATCTGGCTCTAATATGTCTTACTTCAGCGAGTAAGACTTGATTTGCAACTGGTCTTCCTCGGCCAATTGTATATTCTTTGGCTCCTCTACCTCTATGTGCCATCTTTATTGAAATAATACTATAAAGTGTTTTAAGCAACCTTCACCACATATAATAATATTTATATTTTAAATAAATGGATCATTCACTTTTCATATTTTAAGTAAATGGAGAATTCACTTTTCACCTTTTAAGTAAATGAGAATTCATTTATGGAGAATTCACTTTTAAACAAAGCATTGACCAAATCTTAAGTATAGATATTTTTCCTTCCATCATGCATTGCTTTCGTGTCATATTGTCATGGCCTTCCAAGAAATATATGACACATGTCCATAGGCATAACATCAAAAATAAATTTATACTTATAACATCATATTTGAAACTCCACTTAACAGTGTTCATAAACTAATATCTGATATCCTTTTTGCGACCATGAAACTTTGTAGGGAGTATGTTTAGTTTTCTTTAAATTCAAATTTTCTACCATTCCCGTGGATACTAAATTATTAGTACTCCCACTATCAATAATTATTTTACAAAACTTCCCTCATGATTTACAAATAGTTTTGAATAATGTTTTTCTTTGTGTGGGTTCCTTTACTTCTTCAACATTCTTTAATAAGGTTATTTTCATCATCAAAGAGTCATTTCAGGTGAATTTTCATTTGTAGAGGATTGTACACTTTCTGTACCAGTCTGTGCTATATCTATGCTTCCTTGATTAGAAAATATTTCTAGACTCGCATTAAATTTATTATCAAATTTTCTACATATATAACATCTTACCACAAAACTTCGACCTCTACCTCTTTGATATGGTATTCATCCTTTGAAATATGCTCTTGATGATTCTCCCTATTGCGAACTACCGCCTTCTTCTCTTTGAATGGGAAACATTCCACTTCAATATCCTGTGCTTGATTGTCGTCCACTTGATGATCCTCAACTTCTTATCATGCTTCATCCTCTTCCTCTTTGAATCTTCTTCCTTGCCAATTTTTCTTGAATATTAAGGGCTATCTGGTATGCTTATTCAATAGTTTTTAGAGATGAAACATTCAATTCATATTGTATTTCAAATATCAGGCCATTAATATACCTTAATAGTTTTTATTCATCTTCTTACATATTGTTGTGTAACCAGCTCCAAAAATAGAAGAAAAGAGATATGAACGCCTTAGAAATAAGCCACTTCGAGGGGGAAACCTCCAATATATTACATAAATGAAAAATTCTTGGATGATACAATTTACAAAACCTCCTTTCTATATATAGGAGTCCATGGGGCCATAATGTAATCCTAGCCGACCTAAAAATAATAATTTGGCGTAATAAAGAATAATATGGAAGGAAAATAATAAGAAAGAAGGGGGCTACACTAACATAATATGCAATAAGGCATTATTAATATAGGGACTGTAACATGCTCCTCTCTTCACCATGTTATCCTCTAACGTCGATTATTTCGATACTTCGTATAAAATTCTCATCCTCCCATGTGAAATCTTCTACAGAAACCAATATTTTCGTCGAGACACTCGAAATTGGGTCGTACTCTGTTTGAAGTTCTTATTTTCAAGGATCGTTTATAAATTTTCACATGTGATGTTGATCTTCCTGTTGTTTCATTTTATTCTGCACCAACGTTAGGTTATCCTTTGAGAGTTGGAGAACTTATTGTTGATGCTCGATGTGATCTTCCAGTAATTTATCGTCCATATTAGCTATTATTTTATCCTTAAAACCATCCAACTTAAATTCCATTTATGCTTTTAAACCATCTATGTCATCTTCGGTTGCTCTTCGTAAGATTGAAATTTGTTGCACTTGGTACTGCAATTTTGATATCTCATACTGCAATTCTTCCTCTTCATGCGTCATAGTATAGATTTTTGAGGTATAATAATGAAAGAATTATTTTTAGGAGGCATCTAAAAACCAATACTGATATCTATTCTACAATATGCCCTTGGAATCAATTCAAATTGATTTTTCAAACAAGACTTATGCAATTCGGGAAAAAATACACACCTTTTTCTTGCTTTTGAGGAGCTCGATATTGAAATTTGATTATATCTGTGATTGCAGCTCTTAAATATCTGAAATTCAGCACTGAAGTAGCCCTATGAATTCTCTTTTGAATGCCATAGGTCTGACCTGATTTGGATTCTCCAAGACAAAGTTATGTCCAATCTCCCACAATGACCTAATTATGGACTGGTTCAATAGAGAAAACTTGTATGACTTGCCACGTGTCACTGTTTCATCCTTCACCTATAAAAATGATAGCAAAGAAACTACAGTCCGTTTACTTGCAACCACTTTTTACGGCACTCCAATCCGATGCTCAGAGAGAGAGTTATTGAACGTTTCCCACGATCACCTCTTTGTGATGAAATTCGGGAGCCTAAAAAAGCACTACCTTCCACAGACCATTTCTCCAAAAATATTGCGAACCAAGCTCTGAAATTTTTTGATGACTTTCCTCAGGATTTTAGCTTTGCACCATATGAATTTCAGATTCTGAACCTTCGTAGAAAAAAAATTATAGCTAGAAATTTAATTATGGACTCATGAGAGTTTTTAAAGATCTAACTTCCACGAGGACATTCCGAAAATATTGAACGAAAGTTCAGGAAATTGAGATAATATTCTTAGGATTTCTAGTTGTCATTCCAAACATTTCAGCTTCTAAAACTTCTGAAAAAGTTAGTGAAAATTCCACGATGACCCTCGTTTTTGGAGCAGTTAAACCCTAGAATTCCAACTGATACCAAATGTTGTGTAACCAGCTCCAAAAATAGAAGAAAAGAGATATCAACGCCTTAGAATAAGCCACTTCGAGGGGGAAACCTCCAATACATTACATAAATGAACAAATCTTGGATGATACAAATGACCAAAACCTCCTTCTATATATAGGAGTCCATGGGGCCACAATATAATCCTAGTGGGGCCACAATGTAATCCTAGCCGACCTAACAATAATAATGTAAGGGCACAATAATAACAATATGGGGGTTACAGGGGTACAATAATAATAATAATGGGGGCTACACTAACATAATAAGGGGCTACACTATTAATATAGGGACTTAACACATATGGCCAGATCTAATACTCAATATATACAACTCTTATGTATATTCTTTTATAGACATAAATGTTTGCTTGAGATTTTACATTTGGAGAAAAAGATTCAATTGATAATCTCGAGGAAGAAATTTACCTTTGAGCTTGGCCACCATTTGATCCCAACTAGTGATCTTCCCTTTGTTTCTATTTCTCCTTTCATCTTCCACACTATACCACCATAGTGCAACATGTACCTTTAATATATTCACCACGAACCTGAATTTATTCTCGTCAACTGAATTTTCATAGTCGAAATATTTACCCATGGTGCTGATCTAGTATATAAATTCTTCAGGATTTAAATTTCCTTCATACATAGGCACGTCCAATCTTGTCTTGGTACTTATTCCCACGATCATCTTGACCATTTTCTCTTCTTGAGTCTCTTCTTCAACTTCTTATTTCAAGCTTTCTTCCACTTCACTGGTATCACCGATGTCGACATCTCTTTGACTTGTTGTCTCCAATGCATCCAATCTGGTTCTAATATGTCTTACTTCATCCTATTAGTCATCAATAATTTTCACCTCTTTTAGATGACTAAATGCTTTGTCTCATATTTCTAGAAATCAAAATTCAAGAATCACTGTGTCTTCTAGAAATCTCCTCAAAGAGAAAAATTCCACTATCCCTCCTCTCTGTCCAAGCATGGCCAATCTGTTTGTCCAAATAAAACCCCATGGACTAGTGTCCCTCACACTCTCTATATTTTTCACCCTTGCTTATAACCCTCTATCTCATTTTTCCTAAGCCTTATATTTCTCACCCCTTGTGTAATATTCCAAAATAGGGAAAATCTACAATAATAAGAATATCTTAAGATATTCTAAAGTTGGAGCTATAACAATATGTAAACACAAAAATGGAGTAGCATCGATAAATCAACTCATAGAATGTGAGAAGAACTCATAGCCATCTTATTAAGTTACAACAGAAAAATGTATGCAAGATCTTGAGGAAAGAGCTACTCAAGATAGGCAAAATCAGCCTCAAGAAACAAGTACGTAAAATATGACAAAACACTGCTACACAAGGGTGCCCAAGACTATGACTACGCAATTTTATAAGGAGAAATTGCTGCTAACATATGTCAATACATAGATATACAAGTGTATGGCTCATACAACATTGGGAGAGAATATCTAAGTTCCCAAATACTATTTCAAGTCAATCCTGGAAGGATTGGCTGAAATATAAAAAACTGTAGAAATGTCGGAGTTGCAGGGTAGCAGCTGCAACTCAAGAACTGGAACTGGATTCAGATTGAACCTTTCAAACGACCTATTTGGATAGTTTCAAACCACCTCTTCTCCTCATTGGTTGGCACGAAATATCATATATGAGCAAATAGATTCTCTCCTTATCCACTCTATAGTTTTGAATATTTCCTTTTCCTGTCATGATCTATTCATTTCCTCCCTTCTTGTTACGAGGTATCCCCAACAATGGGGCTACTGGGTTGTAACGAAAGAAAGCCTTCTGAGGCTGGGCTGTAAAGGGCTTAGCACTGTAACAGGCTTAGCTGTAATGAAAGAAAGCCCTCTTGGGCGGGCGGGAGCCATACTGAGTAGCGGGAGTATCCCCTCCCTTTCTGTCATGAATCATATCTTCCCCCTTTTTCACCCGGTAAGTCTACTATTAAGGATTAATTTAGTAGGGGGCCTCAATATAGCTATTTGAAGGGGCCCCAAAATTGAATTTTCTTCAATGAATCGAACAACTGCTCAGAGAATAGAACATGACTTATAACATCTGATTGATTTGGTTTGAGGTGGGTTGGTATCTCCTTCTAGTTGCATAGAGAGGCAACTTTGGTAAGCGAAGGTAGGACTTTAACTTACCTAGTTGAAGAATCTATCTATGAAGGGTTACAAGGAAGATAATGGATATAAGTCAAAATATTTTGGTAGGATAATATAAGTATGCATAAATGACGCTTGGTAGGTGTAAATGAAGCTAGGAATAAAGGAAGAGAAGTAGGTGAAAATAAAAATGTTGCTTTTGGACAACACGGTATAGATAAATTTTGCAATACTATCTAGCGTTGGCAGAGAACGATTATAGGTGAATTCCATTTCTATTGATTCAATGGTAACTCGAAGGTCGTGGTCACCAAAAAACTACTAGATTAGGGTATAAGTGTTACGTGAGCCAAGTGTTTCAAATCGTTCTACCATAGCTCTACATGCACTCTATTCGGTGCTGGAACCTAACCATCTAATATGAAAATAGGGAAGGCAGGCAGGAAGAAAGAAAGAGAATATATTAACTTTGGCTAGCTTTTCTTGGGATTTACGGGGGGATGGATTGATCGCTATGAGGGATGCAAGCACTTCTTGAACATTCTCATTCCATTCAATCCCAGCACAAAAGATCAACTCGATTTGGTAATCAATCTTCCTCTCTCGAAGCATGAAATGTTTTACTGCTTTATCACCGAAGATCATAGGTTCAGAGAAATGGAATGTTGGCGGTACTACTATTCAAGTTCCATCTAGATCCCCCAAGGAACAGATAGAGTCCTACCCAAACCTAAGACCAACTAGCTAAGAAAGCCGAAGAGGATTAAACACATGAACATGCACCACTTCTTATCCCACTTTTATTTGAAGCTCACATTCACCTATAAAATGTGCTTGCTCCATTGAAGCTAGCCCCTGCATCCCCGCCCCACCCCGACTCCACATAACTGGATCCCTACCCAAACCACGCCTATAACTATCCATGACCCAAGTTAAAGAGCTATATTGATCAGTTGGATGAGTTCATCGCTGTGCAACGTCGCTTTATTTATTTATTCGTGGGTACTAATAGCTAGCTATTAACATTCACCATCGAGATGGATACCACACTCCTTGTTTCCGCCCACAAAAATACCTGGATCTGGAAAGGGGTATAAAGCACCCACCTCTGTTTAGGATCTTTTACGTACTTATCATTTTCTACTTCAATAATATAAAAAAATTTCTCTATCTATTTAGGCTGGCAGTGCTTGCCAGTCCGGATTCATGCTAGCAAATGGATTAGCAGCGCCACTTACCTTAAATATAGAAGTTCCGTTGCATTGTGTTTGGGTAGATAATCCTTAGTAAGAGGAATATCCCTAGCAACTACTTAAGGGAGAGGGAAAATGAATGCTATAGAAGGGATGAATGAATCCCAACTAAAAATATGAATTGATTGCTAGATCATTTCATTCTACGTAGGCAGATTCCAAGCAATGACCATCTTGGTTGGCCCCTTGGGAGGCAAGGGAGTGCATGGGAGTGGTAGCAAGGGGAGCATCCATCCATATTGTGATTGTTTCACCATCTACCCATTTATGGCTTTTTAGTCGATAAATCATCCATCTCCTATTTGAGGAGCTTGGGCCTAGCTTAATCGGGGGAACTGGGCGTGGTACATTCCAGCCAGGATGCGGGATGCACAAATCTGTTACGAAACAGGCGAAAAGAAATATAAGGGTTCAGATCTAAGCGTGGCTAAACCTTCTTCCCCCGATTCCCCGCCAGACATGGTTCCTGGTTCTAGGTACGGCGGTCAGACGAAACATGCACTCAGAAGCACACTGTTTCATGCCATTATTGGAACTGGGCGAAAGAAAGAACTTATCCTTTTTCCCTATTGGTTCCCAGAAGAAACCCATTCCTTCAGGGCTGTGTCTATGTCTCCCCCATTCATCTGTGGATCATGTTTACACCCCTCTCGTTCGAAGTAGGCTCCCGGCTACCAACAAGTATAAGTATGCCGGGTCAGATCCAACTATGCCTCTAAATGGGCAGGGGGGGAAAAATTTTCCCCCTTCCATTCCCCCAGTTTGTTAGTACCCTCTTATTTTTATGTTTGTATCCATCCACCATGCCCTGCTATTCCATGACCACTTGTGATTATGAAAAGAAAGGGGAGAGAGGGGAGTTTTATACCATTCATTCTCCATTTTCGAAGTTAGGTTGCTTCGACATACAACCATTCCAATTCTCATGACTAGTATTTTCCATCGTCTTAAATACAGAGAAATCGATAAAATAGAGCGATTTGTCTGTGACGATCCATCATCCTCAAGTAGTTAACCAGAGATACGGTTTCAAATCCCCCTATCTAGGTGGGAATATAATTCACGAGCTATTTTTCCCATCAATCAGACTAGGCTAGCAACTATAGCGGTAGCACACACATAATTCCCGTAGCATCCAGTTATCGCCCTAGATTGAACTTTTCAATATTTACTCCAAGGTAATACAAACACATTTGTTCTATCCAGCTAGTCCCCACAATCTGCTTACAAAGATCAACCCGGGGGAAAGAGTGATCAATGACTTGCTTTTCCCTGATAAATAGATGAACAAGAGAAGGGGTGGGAACTGATAAAGCTCTTGGAATGGGGAACATAATCTTCTAACAACATATGTTGGCAGGGGTGGGTGTGATGGGGGAGAGGAAGGGACTGGACCATTTGGTCCAAATAAAGACCTTGAAGGCTTAAATAGAGACTTCTAAATGCCGCACATGCTAGGTGAAATGGAAGGAAAAGAGGTTGACTCCACTATCACTACCTACACCAGTGGATTCAGGTAGAATAGTGCCGATAAAATGAGTAATGGGCTTGTATTTCAACCTATTCTATCCCTGGGAATACATAATTTAAGGCTTTTAGTAGTCTCATCTATAGTGAATCTACACCTCTTATTATATAGAAAGGGTGAATCTGCACCTTGAAGATTAGTCTAAAGTAGAACACAGGCGAAGAAAGACACCTAAGAAAGTTCATCAAGTAATTTGCAGTTGATAAAAGATATAGCAAGCTGAAGGCTACAAGAAGATCATGATCTCATGATAATTAGTAAAAGTACTTCTCATCAAAAGATCTGTGTAAATTTCAGAGGGACAATGGCATATGAGCAACATGGCACATTACAGCAAGGAGATCATTGGAAAGGATTTTGGCCTCAAATCATGAAGTTGGTAAAGGGACAGCTACCCTTTGCCACACTCCTACAAAAAGACAAAAAATATTATCAGATGAGCCATAAGGTGAAGGAAAAGACTAAGACCGGCATCAAGAAATATAATCACACTCATGAAAGGAATAGTAAGTGTGTCTATAGTTGAGAATGCAAATATATGACTGTTTTAACCAACAGTGGAAAAGTACTTAGGTTACAAAATTTAAGGAATTCCTCTAACCCTCCAAATAAGCATTGCATACTTTATCGAGCATAAGAAGTGAGTTAAAATGCAAATTTCCTTTTAAAGACTTGGAGGTCAGCTTTGTTTGTTTTTCTAGATATCCCTAAAGGTTCGAAAATTGGGAGAATGAAAAAAATGGTCATGGCAAGTGGCAAGGAGAACCTCATTCATCAACAGTAGAGGGTGTCAAAAAGAATTCCTAACTATCCTATAATATTGGGCAAAAAAGGGCATTAATTACACTGGATCACAAGATAAATTATGAGGTCTAAAGGTCAAAGAATAAGATGTTGGGGCATTGTGTGCCACTACACTGAAGAAGAAAAAAGTCAAATTTGATAGTTAAAATTGCACAAAGGAAAAGTCAAAGATTTGTTTCAAAGATATGGAAGGAAAAATGATTTTTGTTTATGACAAAGTAGGGGATCATTAGGGGTCCCATAAACTAACAAGCTGCAAAAGAAACAGTGGTGAAAAAGGCAGTAAAAAGACATGGGCAAAAGAGGAAAAGGTTCATTCCACCTTTTTCAAGACAAAGTGCAAATTTTCGGCTTTCGAAGGAATCCTTGGGAAAAAATCTCTAGGTTCTACGCTCCTGTAGGTGGATGCTATGCGTCTGTAGCTTCTGCCTTTGTAAAATCCTTCTGGATGTTGCGCACCTGTAAGTGGGCCCTGTGCTCTTTCAGGCTCGCTCGACGTGCAGGAGTGGCCGCATAACCGACGCCCGACCCTTGTGCAGCTGTGCCTGCTCGGTGCTGCGCTCTAGCATTTTTTTCCACCACTCAACTCTCGTGTAGCTGTGCCCACCCGGTGTTGTGCTTCGACATTTGTTTCCACCGCCTGACTCTCATGCAGCTGTGCCCGCCTGGTGCTGCACTCCGGCACATGTTCCCACCATCCGAAACCTGGGTGTTGCGTGTTCACCACTGCATATATCACCCAACACTGTGCCTTGCAATGAGCGTGCAGCGCTGAACGCGTTTGTGTTCAGGTCTGCCCAGGGTGCTACGCTCCTGGCGTAAAAATGCAGCACTGCCGAGAATGCCTGCAGAAGTGCCAAAACTGCCTAGAAAGGTCATAAAAGCTTGTTTTTTGATGTGTAAAGCACTTTTAAGAAGTATTTTCCCTAATTATCACCTCTTCGTGATTTTCTAAGAGATAAGGGCGCTAAGTAAATTCCTAATTTGTGTCAAAGAAAGCTTGAAGAAAGCTTGAAAGGAAAGCTTAACCTACTCTTTGATAAGTCTCCTAACCTTGTTTGGAAGCTCAATATCTCCTTAAACCTTTTTCATCATTATTTTACAAAGCAAAATTCCTTTATGTTTAAAGAGTTTGAGGGAGGGGTGAAGAAAACACCATGTCTGAAGAGGAGAGGGTTAACCTAAATGAAGAGACAAGTCCAAGAAAACAACATAAGAAGGGAGGGAAGCCCAATAGGTTTGAACCCATAAGCACTGCAGAACTGACAACCTCCCCTTCTATTCTTTCCTATTTCCAAGAGTTAGGGTGTTTTGAGTTCTGTAACAAAGTACAAGAGATCAAGAGCCATCCTCAGTTGATCGAGTTATTTTCCCTAAGGCTTCACAGGAATAAAGTACATCTAGCAGGGCTGAGGTTTGAGTTGACCCCCAGTGCTATCTCTAAAGCAACTGAAATACCTAGCATAGGAGAAAGGTGGTTTAAACAGAAACATCTTGACTTGAACCATTATCATCCATTCTTAAAACCTAGTTGTCAAGCTGAATGCAAAGCCATTTTTCCTTTTTCTCATCTATTGGACAGATATGCCCTTCTCATGAATATTATCATGAAATACTTTACCTGTGAGGGTAGGTTCTCCAGAGTCTATTCCTATCATATTAGACTCCTCATGCATTTTACCAGGACCAAGCTACTGCACATGCCTTACTACCTCTACAAAAGCATTGAAAAAATGTCCTCCATCATGCGAAAGAGGCCTCCAGCCCAACAAACGTCAAGCATGTTTCATCATTCTCTGATCAAGGTAATTGTCTCATACCAATTTAGAGCAACAAGGCATTCTGTTAGTATGAATCTTAATTCCAAGCGCACGAAAAAAGAGCTAGACCAAAGTGCTAAAAGAACTAGACCCTGAGGAGGCAAGACTTACATGTGCGACAAGTCTCTTTGATGAGTGAGTACTTGTGCTATAAGCGGCGGGGGAGGCATACCTATGCCCGCTAAGGCAAAGTAAAAAAAATAAGGTGTCTAGAAAACAAAGGGACTGAACAATATAGTACATGTTGGCATAAACATGAGCCAAATAAACAACACGATAATGGATCCCACATACATATTGTGTCTAGGATAACAACCAAGACTTGTACAATAATATTTGAGTACATGAGATATAAATACAACCTATATGCCCCTAAAAATAGGAAAGGGCTCTAAAAATCTAACTGATACATGCAAAAAAAAGGCGCTGTAAGCGGCTAAGGCCGAAATCATCAAATGTATGGAGCTGCATCAAAGGCTGTAATGAAGAGGTCATCTGGGTATGTGGGGGGCTACCTGTAGGGCTACCCCCTCATGAGGGCTGAGACATATCACACACACCCGAGAATCAGCGATATCAGCTGCTGCATCACTAAACCATCAAGTATACGGATCTCGATCGTGCTGAAAGGAGTTGGAGTTGAGAAACAATTAAGTCAAAGGGAAATAAGGAATCCCTTTGCCTGATCCGAGGCACCAAACAAGAGTGGAAGCTGGAACCAAGGTACACTGCCCTCTAGACCTATCTTCTGCAATGAATGAGCTAATGTCGATAGAAGGAGGTCCGCCATAGGTGAGGCAATAAGGGATCCTCAACTAAGGCACGAGAGAAAATAGTAGAGCGACTGACACCAATGATGATGATGAAATGGGGGGTACTGAGTAGCGAATGAACGATTTCCCTTGTTAGGGAATAAAGGGCATGGATGACCTGGCAGCGACTGACACAATATCATGAGGGATAGGAGACAGTAGGACTGAAGGCCATAATGGGCGGCACGAGAGAGGGATTGAGAAATGAAGGATGGAGGACTATCGCGGGATGCAAAGGGACTCAGGATAGATTCCATGAATGCAATGGTGACTCAACTTGGATGCTCTAAAAAAGGGTGAATTGATGGTGCTGCCACACAGGAAAAGGTCCAATGGGGACCATAAAAACATGAGTACAAGATGGTAGCTCACGACGAAAGTCGACACGAGTGTGGACAAGTATGGAGGCAAAGTGGTGCCCCTAGTATGAGTGTTGCAAGTGAAGAAATTTGATTTTGAGGAGGGGTGAAGTGACGCTTCTTGGAAAAAATGTGTCGTGGTGAAGTATCAAATCACTAAAAACTAATATATACCCATTTGAGGGCTCGGTGAGAGCTTTCCAATAGTATAGACGGTTTGGTAAATGGAGCTACGGTTTGGATGCAGCAGGCGAAATAAAAAACAAGGGTTTCTCTTTTAATAAGGAATTTCCCCTCCAAATTCACTCATTTTCACGTGGAGCTGTGGTGAATGTAGAGAGAAGAGAAGGCCCTAAATATTGCAGAAATCGTAGCAGACAAACCGACCATTGGAATCGAGATCTATCAGTTGCAGGTAAGAGGCCTAACCCTACTCTTTCTTTTTAGTGGATTGAAAGTTCAGATTAGGTCCCTAAGGCTCAGGAACAGACCCCTACTCCTCTTCATGGTTGGGTTTTACTTTTTGGGGCAAAAAGTGCGACCTGGGTAGCAGGTTTTGAGCAAAAAACTGCGACCTACCCTAGGTTTGGCCTTGAAAAGTGCGACCTACGGAGGGGTTTTTCTATGCTATTTTCTGGCTGAGCACTAGGTTTTTATGATGAGATATAGTATTTCCTATCTGTATACTAACAAATATGATGGTTTTGTGCAGATATGGAAGAATTACGGATCAAATAGAGAGAGAGAGAGACCTGGGCGCATTACGGTCGGAGATTCAGGAGGATCAAGGTGTTCGCAGTGCACTGGCCAAGTTTGAAGTTCTGAAGTTTGTGGAGAACCCTTTGATGAGAGCTGGAGAGCCCTTATTGGCCTAGATTGTCAGCTATTGGGACCTGGACCATGAGGTCTTTATAGTGCAAGGGCACCAGATCGAGTTGACGGTCTAGGATATATATTTCTTGACTAGTCTCCCACCACTTGGGATGGTAGGGAATACTCAGCTATATATACTGCGGGAGCGGAATATCATAGAGTTTGTAGAGTGCCATTGTCGACCAGGTCTCCAAGTCAAGGGGACTCAGATACACATCGGGGATTTGGAGAGGTTAGAGACCCATGCTGTGGCCGCAACAGTGTTGCAGGTCCTGGGCAACCAGGCACTCCATCACATCACTCGAGGGCAGATGATGCTTGTGGAGAGTGTTTTGAGTGGGACCTACTATGGGTGGGCCTAGATGATGCTATCGTCATTGAAATGAAATTTGTCGCTATGCAAGTGGCAAGTGAACCATGACTGTGCATATGGTATAGTTTTGTGCTCGTTCTTCTTTGAGAAGATCCCGACACTTTGACCTCGCATACAGCTCCAAGATGGGGGCCCGAGAGAGCTTAGGATGCGCCGGTGGGGGCGACTACTACGCAAAGGAGGAGGTGGGGTGGTTGGACGGGTGTTCCTACCCAAGTTATTTGCTCATTGGGATCAGATGCCACTATATATAGACGACTATCCCTATAGTGGGATGAGTTATTGTGGGAACCACATTTTCCACTGCCGCCTGGTCAAATATGGGGGCCCGATGGTAAGTGACAAAATGCTAATCTTTTATGTGCATGTAAAGTTTGAGAATATTGTATGTGGTACTGATTCTTTCACTTTTGGTATGCAGATACAACACCGGTAAAACTGGCCGGATATATGGGACGACCTGCAGTATCGGGAACCGCAAGACCAAGTGGAGCGAGGGTGCAGAAAAATGAGAATGCAACAACCCTCCTAGAGGACATCCATCATAGATGTGAGAGGCTTCTGATCGGTGTTTCAAAGTGCGGCTGGTAGGGCTTAGATGACGATTACATAGAGGCATGTATTGGTCTACCCTCTAAGTGGCGAGGGGTCATGGGGCGCATGGCGATGGCTGACCAGGATATGCGTGATCTATGAGCTACAGGGGCAAAGCCATTGGCTCGGGATCCTCCAGATAGTGATTAGTGTGTAGGGGCAGGTGGTGCCCCCAGTTTTGAGTTTTGTAACATGCTATGGGCATGCCATATGTATCATAGTGGATGGACTCTAAAACATTTTATACGACACATATTATGGATATGCATCGTTTTGATATTTTTATGTTATTGTCTTGTGTTAAATGTGTGTGCTAAATTCCAATGTAGAATATGGTTTGCAATGCTATCTACATAGTGATTTTGTGCTCTAGGTACATGATTGAATGTAATGATTTCAAATTCACGCATCAAAATCTTCACTCGTAAATATATTCTAAAAGGATAGGATTATGCACACAATAGACACCATTCAATTGCATGACAAGAAGCAAGGAATCTAAATGAACATGAAGGTGGAGGATGTGATGTGAAAGGGAATCGGCTAATAAACCTTGCACTGCATCATATTCGGCCTGGTTATTGGTAGCAGTAACAATGTATACCCCGTTCGAGAGAACAAGGGAGTGCAAGGGGGTAAAAATGGCCCAACCTGCCGAGGCTAGATTCTTGGAGTAGCGACTTGCACCATCAACAAAACCGATATAAGGTGTGGACAGGAGGTCCATATGAAAGGTGCCACAAGAAAATAAATGGGAGGATGATGAACAATGTTGGCAACCTGAGTGCAAAGTAGAAATCAAACGCACTCTGTGGGAGGGAGTGATCTGGTTAAGATGTTTATTACTCGCACGCCGAGGGTGAGGTGAAGTGTGGGAGCTACCAGAGGTGTAGCTTGTGTGAGATCACGAAAGTAACCATAGGCATGGGTGGTGTTATCCCATTTATAGGTGGGAAAGATGAAGTCAAGGGTGGACATGGCTTCCATGATGTCATCATCGCAATAGAAGATGGAGTGACTGGAGGAAGGGATACCACATGACACGGCGAAGCTACCTGAATCATCATCATGAGAAGAAAGGTTCACATGCGCATCTTCATGGGGGATGACAAAAGAATAAGCAGATAAGGGATCTACAGGTGTTGATCCTAGGGTGATCTCTAAAGGGAGGTCAAGTGAAACAACAGGGGAAGATTCGGGGGGAGCTTCCACCCAGGGTCTCATGGATGATGAAAGGTAGAGGATGGTGGCCACAAGCTCCTTCATCTCAACCTCAGGAGGGGGAATGTCAATGGGAGCGAGTAAATCCTTAGTTTTTCCTGCAACATACTGCGTAAGTACGGGAGAGGCGGATTGGTTTTGTTCAATATCGTACTCCTGAACTACCTCTAATGAGGTGCGGTAATGCATAAGGTGGGGAAGATAGTGAGAATAATGACCATGGAGATCGCACAACACACAAGGTTGGTTAGTGTGAATAGTTTTAGGATTCTTGGCTGCAGTCGAGGAAGAAACAAAGGCTTCAGGGACCGTAGACTCAGGGAACACAACTTTAACCATGGGCTTGATACAAGGCAGTTTAGGACAATTATGGGTGGCATGGCCGACGACATCACACAAGGCACAGGGCTTTGCAGGCAAGGGAGGTTCAGGGTCCGTCGGGGCAACCTTGTCCTTGGAGGCCCTCTGACGAGCTTTGCCCTTCTTACCCGAAGCGGTCGCAACAGGAGGTGGTTCCTGTTGAGGTGGTTGAGGCACTGTTGCAGTGGGAGAAGTCATGGGGACCGGTTGAACCAGGGTCAAAGCAAGATAAGGTTTAGGTTGACCTGGTAGGGTAGCGGCTGGAGGATCAAGGTACCAGACGGAAATCCCAAAGGTAAATTTAGAAAGAGAGCGGGTGGCCATGACATGTGTCGTATAGACTCCTGGTGAGGGATCTAGGAACGGTATTTGACCAGAGGGGTAATGGCTAGGCGGGATGGCTCCTAAATGGTTAAGGCCTGGAGGAACCGTTCCAGGAGGGTAAGGAGGCTCATGAATACCAGCTGAAGGGCCAAGAGAAGGAGGTCCAAAAGGCTTAATAGAAGGGCTAGGAGAAGGCTGAGGAGGGCGAGGAGGCTATTGACTAGCTGAGGCGGGCCGCTTGAGGGCAGCTTGAGACAATTGCATCGTGCAAACATTCGATGAGATGGGATCAGAGACAGGAGGAGGAAGACCAGGGAATGTACCGAGCAGTGAGGAATATTTGTAGACTCCAGGTGAAACACTGGTCAAAGGATCGACGATTTTCTTGTTGGCCATCGAAGAGATAGTGGACTCCGGGGAGGTCTGAGACTTCGGTTCGTAATATGTCAACTGGTCAATGGTGACTATATTTCCATTATGAGGGAAGGAAATCTTGTGGTGGACCGCGGAAGGGACAACAGACATCGCATAAGTGTAGCTATGACCCAATAGAATGTTGTAATCTAAGGGGGAATCTATGACTTCTACATCAATGCAAACAGTCTTGCCCGCAAGAGTAATAGGACAATTTCGGAATAAGCCAATGGGCTGGGAGGCGTGGCCATCCCACGCTCGGAGAGTGATCATGGAAGGAGCCAACTCAGGTGATCTCAGTTTCTTCCAAACTGAAGTGGACATCACACTGGTGGATGCCCCCTGATCAATAATGCACCGGGAAACGTTAGCGTTCTGGATCTTGATTGGGATTTGGAAGGCGAAGGAAGCAAGGAGAGGGGGATGTTCTCACCAGTCAACATCAAATACAATCAATCGATCATCGGAAGGATCTACAGCACCCATGGTAGATAGAAGAGATTTTTTTTGTGAAGGGTATGACTGGAGGAGTTCCAACATTGAAATGGTATCAGGGTATTGTGCCAAATCATCTACTATGCTATATGAATGGGTAACTTTTCCAGAAGCAACATTTCGGTTGGGTAACAGTGTGGTAAATAGGAGGTTGGGAAAAAAGAGGAGGCATGTCGTATCTTGGATACGTGTTACCGGGAGGAGGAAAAGTGTAGAGGTGCTAGCCCCCCCTGAGGAAAACCATAGCCCATGGGAGGTTGAGCATACAGATTATAGAGAGATCCAACGATACCGTCGGCGGTGTGAGATGCCCCCGTTGTATTGGCACCACCGGGTCTAGGAAGATCAAGTAGAACGGTATAAACATAAGCCAACTGAGCGTAGATTAGGTCATATGTTAACGCAATTTGGAGAGCAGCTTCTTTAGTTTGAGGAAAGTATGATGCGAGATCTTTGCCGATAGGTGGCAAGAGAGATATAAGGAACCAATCCATGTAGACATGGTCTTCAAAGGTAAGGGCTCGACATAGGATCTTTCTTCTCCGCCATTCTTGGACATGGTCGGATAGGTGGGTCACAGACGATTGATGAAAAGAAGTCAAGAGTTCGATACCGGTGTCATAACGAAGGGGAAGCTGAAAGTAAGATAGAAAAGCCCAGGCAAGAGTCACAAAGGTGGTATGAGAGGAAGGGCCTTGATCAACATACCACTTAGAAGTTTCACTTGTAAGCGTTCATTGGAACAACTGAAGATGGAAAGATCGAACATGACTTGAAGGATCTTCTCCAGCAAGGCCTTCAAAATTTGGGATGTCGAAAGGGAGATTTGTCGGCATAGCATGCCAACTAGCATCATGGTGTATAGGGTCATTTATCAACTGGTCAAAATTGGGGAGGCTGAGGCCTGCCATGAAGGGGAGTAAGGGCGCAGCTGGGGTAGTGTCCGTTGCGGTCCCACTAGTGGTATTCCCAGCATGAGGCCCTGGGCTACCACCAACATTAGGTCTTGCACCAGACACGGTGAAGGTGTTAGGGGGAGAACTGAAGGCGGAGCGAGAAGGAGAACCCAAAGGACCAAAAGAAGAGTCGGTGTGTGGACTCAGTGGAGGAATAACTCGAATCCTATGTGGAGGAGTAATTCTTCGTACCAGAAACTGAGGATGAAGGCCAAGAAGTCTCTAAGATAAACACGTTGGTGGCGCAATGATGATGACACAAACATGGCAAAAAGGAAAAAGAGACCGATAAGGGTAGGGAGGTGCATGATCAACTGATTACAATGTCGAAACGAGGGCAGAGAAGTGCAGGATCAATTGATTTCAATGTTTTAGAATCTTTTATGGCAGTGTTAACCAAGCCCTTTTTCACTTAGGGTGTGTGTGTGAAGTGTGTAAATTTAAAATTTTAAACCCAGACGTTTTTAGAGAAAAAGAAAAAGTGTGCTATGTAGCTGTAAATAAACCTGTAAATGACAGTATATAAACCTGCAAAAACAAAAAATAAACAATGAATAATGCAATAATCTAACCCAAGGAGGCAGGCCTCTCAAAAACTAGTCTATAGGTGAGTAAAAAACTAATCAAAACACACTAAAAAAGCCAATATATCTAAGGTTAGGAGGGACAGGGATCTAAAGGACAAAATTTGCTGAAAAGTGGTGTAGAAAACAGCAACAAATCAGAGGAAACATCGCTGTAAAAAGAGGTGGCGAAAGGCTATCTCCTGGAGGGAAATGGGGTGAACCCTACAGGAAAAACAAAACAAATATAAATGAGGTGATTTGGATGGATAACAAGCCGATCTAAAGCGGATCTGAAGGTGAGGTGTCAGATCTAAAAAATGGCTGAAGACTCTAAAATTTCAGACAACCTGCAATAGCAAAAACTCTTCCACAAAAAGTGGAGGGTATTGAAGCCCTAGGGGACTAGGTTTCCACTTAGCTGAGCAAAAAAAAACAAGTACAGGTCCAAAACAGACGGAGACAGAGGTCAAACAACCTTGAACAGAGGCTCAGGCAAACCCATAAAACTTTTAGAAAAATCCCTGTAAAAAATCCAGGTTGCAGTTTCTGACTTGTTTTCAGCAGAGGTCGCAGTTTTTGTGCTGATTCCTTCTTCCTGAAGCTCCAGGTCATAGTTTTTGGGCCAAAAAGTGCGACTTGCACTTCCGACACTCTCAGCAGCAGATTTTAGAAATTTTTTTTGTCTCAGCTACGGTTGATGTCTGTCACCTGCGCAATAGGTCCGAAAACACATGGAAGTTAGAATTTTTATCGTTTTAGGGTTTTATAGGTTAAAAACAACATCAAGAAAAGTAGAAACAAGGGGCTGAAGAGAAATCCTAGGGTTTGAAGGAGCTAGATATGCAAGGATCAGAAAAATGATAGCGGTCATAATCGTAAACCCGTGTAGAGTCCCCAGTTGTTAGTATGCATCTTCATTCCAAGCGTACGAAAAAGACCACTTTAGCTGTGCATAACAAACAACCCTAATAGAAAATATGGCTGCCAATATCCTTAGATCTGTAATTAGGTGATCAAGATAAATGCTGCAAAAATCTAGATCTATGCATTAGAAGACATTAAGTAGTAGAAAAAACAAGATTTACTCCATGCATCCAATAGACAAGACAAGAATATGTTGAATGAATTTTGTATTAATGGCACCTGGGAGGAAAACACAGGAGGGTGTTCCCAGTCCTCCTCAATGGGATTGGTTCTTGTAAGTCCTCAACACTTCAAATTTAAAATTTCTCTCTCTTCATGGTGTAGAAAACCCAAACAAAAATGGTAGCAAAATATGGCTATGATGGTGGATCAATAGTAAGACCAGAAGTATAGATCCAAAGTGTTCTTTAGCCAACAAAAGGTGGAAAATGAATGGGAAAACCCTTATATTTATAAAAAAATATTGGGTTAGTCTAGATATTGGTGCATAATTAAAATATTATTAACCAAATCAAGATCCAACTTTTATGGAATATTTTATTATATTTTTTGGAGGGAAAAGGAATTTTACTTGGGTCAAATCCCTTTATTTATAAATAATAAATAAATAAATGATTTATTTATCATTTTAAGGATGTGGTTGAGTGATAATCAAATAAATAATGGTTTATTTAATTATTTAAGGGTGATTTAGTCATATTCAACAAATAATATTATTTAAATAAGGTTTAAATAATTATTCTTAGGAAATAATAACATAAATAATGATTTATCTAATTAATTTCCCTGTTTTGGGTTAAATATAACCAGGAATATTAATTAAATTGTTGTTTAACTAATTATTCCTTGAGGAGAATAAAAAAAATGTAGATTTATTTAATATTTCCTCACGGGGTTTCCTAATTAGACCATAAACAACTTAATAAAGGTAGTTTACTAAGTTATTTTTCACAGTGAATGCAATTTTACTTAGGGTAAAATTGGTCTTACATGATATACTTGTGTCCATCTAATAACAATAGGTTAGATGACCAAAAAATGTTGTAACACATTCCTTGGGAGGTCTTTATCATCCATGATGATTTCACAAATTCACCCTCCATCCCTCTGCAAAGTTTTCCATTATCTTCTCAAAGTCCTCCTCATACCCCTCCATCGCCCTCCACTAACCTTGGTTCATCTTCTTCACATGAATCACTTTCCCAAACAAACCTTCTTCATACACCTTCCCCTAAGAAAAATGATCATGAGGAAAGCAGAGATGATCATGATAAGAGCACTGATGATCATGAAGAAAGCAGAGATGATCACTATGAGAGCACCGATGATCATGAAGAAAGCAAAGATGATCATGATGAGAGCACTGATGATCATGAAGAAAGAAGTGATGATCAAAATGAAAAAAATAGTGAGAGAGAGTGTGATGAAGATGAGGGAAAGTGTGATGAAGATAGGGGAGAAAATGATGAAGATGAGGGAGCGAGTGATGACCAAAATGATGAAGATGAGGAATGTTGGAAATACTGAGAAGGGGGGGTGAATCAGTATTCCTTTCAATTAGAGCATTAGTTAATCTTCAATTATTATCAGTGTTTGTACAATGATAGTAGCAAACAAGAGGAACACAAATGCACACAGTTTTTAAGGTGGAAACCCACTCTGGGAAAAAAACCACCTAATGATTTTCTAATAATTCTTTAATATTCAACTCCAATTGAAAAAAAAGCTCCAACTTCCTAGAATCTAGAAAAGCATTCTTCTCCAGCTCCCACTGGATGGACGCTCCAATGCCCGAGATTCTTTAGTAGTCAAATGAACGGATGCCCCAACACCCAATGAGCTACAACTCACCCTAGCACCACCCTACCACCCTATAGAAGAATAAAAGAAGAATGGACTCCCATACCAGGGAAAATGGTCCACTTTACAATGATATAGAATGATGCAGAAGAAGAAGATATACTAGACCATAACCCAAAATTTGACATAACCACCTAATGATTATCCTAGACCTCCCAACACTACCTCTTCAACCCTTGGCAGATAGACACTAGTAAAATTGTACAATAATGTATTTACAATGACTAAGTTCAATGATACCTTTACAATGATTGTATTCAGTGCTGCCCACTTGAAGATTTCATATGATGAACTTCTTGCTGCGGTTATGCACCTTGGTTGCTGCTCTTGTCATGCTACCCTCTGCTGCACCTTGCTTTGCTTTGCTACCGTAGAAATTTTGGTCCTTTGCAACCCTTGACAACACATGATCTAGCTTTTTCTTGCCTTCTAGGAGCTCGATATTGAATCTGGTGTATCTCTGTTATTTCAGATCCTCAATATCTAATTTTCGATCTTGTAGTAGTCCTCTAAGTCTTCTTTCCAATTCCATAGGTCTGACCCAATTTGGATTCTTCAAGAGAGAGCTATACCCAATCTCTCACAATGCCCTAATTATGGATTATTTCAGTAGAGCACACTTGTACGGAATTACACATGTCACTGTTTCTTCATTTGGCTCTAAAACTGATAGAGAAAAAATTACAGAATGTGAAATATCTACCACTTTTTACGGAATTCCAATCCGATACTCAGAGAGACAATTATGACGATTTTACCAAGGTCACTTCTTTGGGATGAATTTCAGGAGCCTGCAAAAACCCTGACTTCCACAAATCATATCTCCAAAAATATTGCGCACCTTGATTTGAAATTTTTACTGCAACTTCCTCAGGATTTCGACTTCGCATCATACAAATTTCAGCTTCTAAACCTTCATAGAAAAAATTTTAGAGCGTAAATTACACGATGACCTGTTTCAAATGGCCGAATCCCTTACATAAGGAGGAAATGACGATCACAATTTATATAAATGCTTAAGTTGAGAGGGGCTTCAACAAGTGAACGTGGGAAGGATTTTAGGAGCATAAAAAATACTAATTATGACTTTTCGATGACCCATGCCCCAACCCCATGGGGTTTTATCCCACTAACTAGGGGTACAAACTTCAAACATGAATATCTCTCAAACCGTGAAGAATTACATGGCGTGCCATATATCAATGGAAACATCTTGACAAGTAGAAACCATAAAAAGCATTATTGACCCAGAATATATTAATTTGGTAGGTCAAAATTCCCATGCAATATTGGGTTAGCACCATAGGATTTATGTGGGAGGCAAAGCGAATAAACACATAACCATAAATACGAGAGATGCGGCGAGGAAATAACACTTCATTTCATTAATATAAAAAAGCTGAGAAATTTTCTTACAGACGAGAATGGAAATAAAGCGCGAGCGGCTGGTAGCTATCTCTGAGAAGAGATGTGGTGGCTACAGGCCTTTGAACTGAGTTACAATGAGGCTCAAGGGCCTATTTATTATTGAGAAACAATGGAGAACTCTAAACATCCAAAAACCTAACCCTAGGAGATGAAGCGCTAAAACTAAGGGCCCCGTTTGGGTAAATTGGTGTTTCAACTTCCCAGGGACATAACTTTGGCATACTATCTCCGTTTGACGCACATGGTACATCATTAGAAAGATCTATCTGAGGAATACAACTTTTGCCATGAATATCCATTCTAAAATGGAATGATATTCACTGGAGGCGCGATGCCCAAAAAACATCGTTTAGGGCCTCAAAATGGCTCCGAAAGTTCAGGACCCGAAAAAATGCTAAAAATAGTAATTTTTGCCGAAACTGAAAAACTGAAAGAGGAAATGGTGGGGCCCCAAGTGGAATAAGCAGGTGGCCACCAATATCTTCCTGGATCATTCCTCCCCCCTTAGGAAGCAATGGTCCCCATTGTGTTGAGTTCATCCATGAGATGAGGAAACTTCTGCTGAACTTGGTCCCTGGTGAACCACTTGCCTTGGTGCAGGAGTTGGCCAGCTTTGACAACCCGATATAGTTGGATGTTCTGTTGGTGAGTGCTCTTTATTTTCATGTCCCTGATACAATCTATGGTGGCCTGTTCCATGCAGTCTGGGTTTAACTCTGTTGGTGTGAGTTGTTCTGCAATGTCTGAGGTGTCCAGTAGAGGTGGGAAGTAAGGACGAAGGCGATCCACATTGAAGACTAGGTGCAGACCAAGGAATGGTGGAATACTGAGCTCGAATGCATTGTTCCCTACAGCCTTGGTGATGGTGTACGGCCCGTATCGGAGCGGGCGAAGCTTGCGGTGGGGTCCGGTGAGGCGCTCCTTCTGCAAATGTAGCCATACTTTGTCACCCACCTGGAAGTTGTGTGGCACCCGGTGTTGATCATGGCGTTGCTTGTACTTGGCATTGGCTCTATCCAATATATCATGAACCTGTTGGCGGATTTGTTGAATGCGCTCGATGAAGCTACTGGCTTTGTCAACTTCAGACTGGACATGAGCTGAATTGGCCTGAGCAGCTGCAAATGGCATGGCTACGTCAATGGGGCATAGTGGCTGGAATCCCAAGCCCACCTGAAAGGGGCTATGGCCGATTGAACTGTGGAGAGATCGATTATAACTATGTTGTACATAAGGGAGGCTCTCGTCCCATGTGCGTGGATGCTTTGAATTGTACATGCGCAGAATGTGTACAATCATTCTGTTGACGACCTCTGTCTGGCCATCTGTTTGGGGATGGAAAGGTGTGGACTTGGTGAGCTTGGTATCCAACATCGACCAGAGGCTGGACCAAAATGTGCTGAGGAACCTGCTATCCCGATCTGATATGATAGACTGTGGGATCCCAAAGTGCACCCACACTCATTCAAAGAAGAGTTTAACAGTGGCTTCTGCTGTGATATTCTTCTTGCAGGCCGCCATAATGGCCATCTTCGAGAATCTGTCGACGACCACAAAAACACAGTCATTTCCCTGCTTAGTAGAAGGCAGGCCCGACATGTAATCCATGGAGATGGATTCCAAAGGTCGACTAGGGGTAGGTAGAGGAGTATATAGGCCTTGCTTCTTGATGGTCGGTTTGGCAATGGCACAAGCAGTGCAGGATCTGATGTGCTTCTCGACATCTTTCGAAGGTTCGGCCAATAGAAATACTTCTGCAGGATTGCTACTGTTTTCTCGACCCCGAAATGCCCAGCGACTCGACTGTAGTGTGCTTCCCATATCATCTTGGCACGCTCGCTTGAAGGAACACAAAGGTGTCCCATGTGACATAAAAGTGCATCTTAGAGGTGAAAATTTGGAACTTGCGTACCCCCCAGGAGTGCCTTGTAAGTTTGGCCGAATTCTGGGTCACTCTCATAGAGAAGCGGCCAATCAGAAGTCTCGTGCCCACAAGCATTGAGTACAGTGGTGAGCGCCACGATCGGTGGTCAGCTGAGGCAGTCTGCAACATGATTGGTGCTACCCTTCTTATACTTGATGTTCAAATGAAACTGTTGTAGATATGTAGACCACTTCTGATGGCGATCATTCTGCAACTTCCCTTGTGTCTGTATGAACTGCAGGGGCCTGTGGTCTGTGTGGATGATTGTTTCCTTCCCCAAAATGTAATGCTTCCATTGTCAAAAAGCTTGCATAATGGAATACATTTCTTTGTCATAAGTGGGATACTTGCGAACTTTGTCAGACAATGTCTCACTGTGATATGCCACTGGATGTGCCTGTTGAGTAAGAACAACCCCAATAGCATAGTCAGAGGCATCTGTCTCGATCTCAAATGGCTGTTGCAAGTCTGGTAAAGTGAGCACTGGGGTAGAACAGAGGTGATTTTTCAATTCTGTGAACGCCTTCTATTGAGGTTCCGACCAAAATAATTTTTCTCTCGCTCCTCCCTTAGTGACTTGACTCAAGGGCCAAGTGATATGAGAGAATCCCAACATGAACCTCTGGTAGAAATTAGCAAGACCTAGAAAGCTGCGAAGCTCTGTTATAGTAGTTGGGGCTGGCCAATCCCGAATGACTTGATCTTGGCTAGATCCACATGCACCCCCCTTTCATCAATAATGTATCCCAGATATTGAACATGGGTCATGCCAAAATTTCACTTCTCCATATTGGCACACAACTTGTGTTGCCGCAGTGTTTGGAGGACTTGTCGGATGTGGTGAAGGTGCTCTTCCCAGGTTTGGCTGAAGATAATAATGTCATCCAAGTACACCACTACAAATGAGTTGGTGAATGGCTGCAAGATGTCATCCATCATCCTCATGAAGGTTGCAGGAGCGTTCTTCAACCCGAAAGGTATGACCAGCCATTCGAAAAGGCCTTCCTTGGCTTTGAAGGCAGTCTTCCACACATCGGAGGGTTCAATCGGTACTTGGTGATACCCCGACTTCAAGTAAATCTTGCTGAAATATTTTGCACCATTGAGTTGGTCCAGAAGGTCATCAATCCGTGGGATCGGGTACCTATTCTAGATAGTGATCTTGTTCAGCGCTCGATAGTCAATACAGAGTCTCCACGTCCCATCCTTCTTTTGTACCAACACGATCGGGCTCCCACGGGGCGATGAACTTGGTCGGATGTGACCTTTCTGCAACAGCTCCTGAATCTTCCTCTTGATTTCATTGTTCTCCAGAACAAGGCACCAATAGATTGGTCCATTGGGTAGCGGCGCACCTGGAGTCAGATCAATCGGGTGCTTGACCTGACAGTGCAGAGGAACCCCTGTGGGTGAGGTGAAGATGTCCCCGTACTCCTCCACAACCTTATCCATTTGTTGTTGTCGTGTAGAGGAGCCTTGTCTGGAGGTCGTGGCCATAGTCTTCTTCTGGCCCTGGGGGTGGATCATCAGGAAAAGGAATTTCCTGGTTTGGGAAATGAGCTTACTGCATTTTTTTGTAGTAACCAAAGAGATAGTGGCAGTAGGTGGTACCTTTGGTATCTTGTACAACTTATTTCCCAAAGTAACAACAATAGCGCGAGGCTGAGACTCATACATAGCATGAAGCTTCCATAAGTATGGTTGTCCTAATAATACATCAGAAACATCAATAGGAGCAACGTCACATAATACCTCATCCGTGAAGGGCTTAATGCTATAGGGAAGTCGGCACTGCTGGTTGACGCGAAGATCTCGTCCTTGGTGAAGCCACCCGATGGTGTATGGATGTGGGTGAGCTGTGGTCGGCAAGCCCAACTGCTTCACGGCGTCTGCTGAAATGAGGTTCTTTTGGCTCCCATTGTCGACAATGAACTGTACAGGGGAGCCCTTTACCCACATCTGGGAGTGGAAGAGACGTTCCTCCTCATCTGGATCTTCCGGTTCCTCCTTCTGGATATTTGTAGTGGCAATAGTGGCGTTGGGCTCCACATCAATAATATGTTTCCCTTTTTCATTCCCATTTTCAGGTTCTGATTCAGAGTCGGAGCATGCATCTGACTTAGAAGCCCTCATCTCGGCCACTAGCGACTGCTTGGCCCGACACTCACTTGTGTTGTGAGTGGAGCTCTTATGGAACTCACACCACTTTCCCGTGTCCTTCTTTGGCTTTGCGGTGCTATTATTTTCTTGTGGCTTTGACGGGTTGTATTTAGCCGCCATGCCTTGGCTCTGTCCTTTGTTCTGCGGTTTGGAAGCACCTTTCCCTTGCTTTTGATTCGCAGATCCAAAGTCTCGCTTCTTCTGTTTGAATTTCTGCTCAATCTTGGCAGCATACCGGCATGCCGTACCAAGCGAGGAGATGTCGAGGAACTCCATTTCCTCCTGAATGTATCTGTGCAGACAGCTGCGATACTTTAGCACCAAATGTTTCTCTGAATCTTTGATACCCAACTTTGTGCGCAGGGTATGGAACAGATTCGTCAGCTCGTGTACATCTTGATCCCTTTGTTGTCGCAGCGTGGTCCATTGTATGTACTTGTCCTCATAGCTCCCTACGGGATAGTACTGTTCCTTGACGGCGTCTCGGAAAGAATTCCAAGTTGGTACAACCGAGAACAGAGAGGGTTCTGTCTGGTCCTTGTTCTCACAGTAGGTTTCCCACCAGTCCTTAACATGGGGGGTAGCTTTGAGGAGTGCAAAAATAATCTTCTCCCGGTCTGAAAAGTCATGAACAAAGAAATATCCTTCTAATAGATTCAACCATCTATCTACGGCATCTGCGTCTATTTGAACCTCAAATATGGGAATGTCAAAATTTACTTGTACCTTAAAGGGAGTCGCAACTCCAGAGTGGCTACTGGATGCAGATGCGCCGCCGGTGGGCAGCCGTTGAAGGATTTGAGCAAAGTTATCCATCATCGCGTTCCTTTGTTTTTCGAGGGCCTCCTCGAGCAATATTTTGATAGGATCTCCTGCTCCCTCATCTTTCTTTTCATCCCCCATGGGCGTCCGTCGAGGTTTGCGAGGCTGATATTGCAAAGGTTCCACCAGATCAAGCCCTAGCTCCTTATACCCCGACCTCGTTGGGGACATGCAAAGAAGGATCGAGAAAAAGCAGACCCCTCTGATACCACTGATCCGGATTTATGCAGGAACGCAACAGAATAAACATATAACCATAAATATAGAGATGTAGCGGAAATAACACTTCATTTCATTAATATCAAAGAACTGAAATTTGCTTACAGACAGAATGGAAATAAAACTAGCTAGGGCGCTGGTAGCTATCTCTGAGAAGAGATGTGGCGGCTACAGGCCTCTGAACTGAGTTACAATGAGGCTCGAGGGCCTATTTATTATTGAGAAATAATGGAGAACTCTAAACATCCAAAAACCTAACCCTAGGAGATGAAGCGCCAAAACTATGGGCCCCGTTTGGGTAAATTGGTGTTTCAACTTCCCAGGGACGTAACTTTGGCATACTATCTCCATTTGACGCACATGGTACGTCATTAGAAAGATCTATCCAAGGAATAAAAATTTCACCACAAATATCCATTCCAAAACAAAAAGATATTCGCTAGAGGCGCGATGCCCAAAAAACGTCGTTTAGGGCCTCAAAACGACTCCGGAAGTTCAGGACCCGAAAAACTACTAAAAATAGTAAGTTGTGCCGAAAATGAAAAAATGAAAGAGGAAATGGTGGGGCCCCAAGTGGAATAGGTGGGTGGACACCAATATCCACCTGGATCATAGCCCCTGGTGCTGCTTGGGTTGACATCAATGACAACCGTTGATCAACAAGGAAGAGAATAATGAAGATAAGGGAGAAGAGGAAAACAGTGTGAGAGAAGATGATGAAAACAGTAAGGGAAAAGATGATGAAGAAGATGGAGAGGATAAAGAAGATTGAGAGGATGATGAAGATGAGGGAGGAGATGATGAAGGCCTTGAAGAAAGTAGTGCTGATCATGAACAAAACAGTGAGAGAGAAAATAATGAGGAAGAGGGAGATGGCCAAGAAGAAAGCAACAATGGCCAAGAACAAAACAATCAAAGCAGTAGAAAGGATCAGGATGTAGACGAAGAAGAAAACAGAAGTGGGAGCAGTGATATAGATGATGGTCAAGGGAGCCAAAGCAATGGGTCTCATAATGAAGAAGAAGACTCTAAAAATACTATAGCAGGCAGTAGCGAGGAAGCAAAAGAAAGCCATGATAGTGACCAAAATGACAAAGGCAGCCCACAAACGGATTTTAAAATTGTTTTCACTGATAAAAAATATAATGAAAAAATTCCAAGGAATGAAGGCAGTGATGCAGAAGATGAAGTTGGCAATGAAAATAGTAATGCAAAGGGTGAGGAGGAGGATACTCCTGAAAGTGAAGACAGGCCAAGCACAGATGCCTCTGATATTGCAGAAACAGAGCATAGCAGTGTTGAGGGTCTTGATAGTGAAAAAAGCATGAAAGATGTTAAAAATTTTGATTCAAAGGACAACCAACAACAAGGTAAGGAGGATATACACACAGAGAGCATTTTTCAAGGAGGAGATAGTCCTAAGATTGTCAATGATCAAAGTTTTCAAGCAAAGTTTATGGCACCTTGCACCATCACTTATTAGAGAGGAAGGAGGCATGTGTTTTCTACCTCCAAAAGGCAAGGGGACATGCTCTCCTCCTCAAAACCAGTGAAGGACAAATTCTTAAAACCGGTGAAGGACAAATTCACAAAAACAGTGAAGGACAAAGTCACGAAACAACAAATGAAGGACAAGGGTAAAAAGCAAATGAAGGACAAAGGTAAAAAGCTAATAAAGGAAAAAGGCAAGAAAAAAATGGAAGAAGGGGAAAGTAATCATGAGGAAGAGAGAGAATTTGAACTCATTCACATAGATAGTGATGAGGAAAATGAAACAAGGATAGTTAATTCTCTCCTACGGGACCAAAATGCACAAATTAGAGACTTGGAGGTTGAGATAGAAAGGTTAAAATATCTTATTCATTTCCTACAGGTGCAAAACAAGCAGATGAGTGGCCAGCTAGCCATCTATGAAACAAGGGTGCTAAAATATAAGAAAGAAGCTCAAAGGTCACAAGTGCAGTTGGAGGAATACATGGGTACCTATGAAGAAGATGATGAGGAAGAAGGGCAAGCCAGAAAGAGACCTAGGACTATGGGTCTTAGGAGAGCTTTGGCAAAACAGAAAGAGGAAGAAGCAGCCTAAGCCCAACAATTTCCACTCACCGAGCTCCTTGCCTTGGAAATTGAGCATAACAAAGAAGCATGGCTTGAAAGGGAAAATATACATTTAGAGGCTAAATTGGAGAAGGCCAACAAAGACTTAAGATTGCAAAGAAAGATGATTGAGCACTACAAAAAGAGAAATCAATTTGCAAGGAAAAAGCTCAAAACTTCCCAAAGGGAAGGCCCGGTGCAAAATGATGGAAAATACCAAGCTAGGCTTGGAATTTTGACTCAATATTCACTGCAGGTCTCTAAGGACCCTTGAGGGACCCACTCACCAAATTTGAGCAAAATTGAACAAGTTTTTGTTTTTTGTGAAATTTTAAGCCTAGGAGCGCAACACCCTAGGTGTTGCGTTTTTTCTTAGAGCACTTTCAGAGGGAGAAGCTTAAATTTTTGGATTCCCCATCATGAGAGGAGTATTCACACCAATTTTCATCTAAATTGGAGTTGTTTTGATCCCCCAAAAGGGTAAAAAACACCCAATTTTTCACCTTTCTGCCCTCTTTTTTGAGCAGGTGATGCGCTCTTGGAAGCTTTGCCTTTTTCCACTTTTTAGGCAACTTGTAGAGGTTATTTTGAGGAAAGAAAGGTATATTTAGAAATTATACATCCACATATTTCCAACGTACCATCACAAAGCCTTTTTCGACATATGGAAGGTCTCCAAAACACTGTTGCAAAAAGACCTTTTTTGGTGCAACGCTCCTGGAAAATTTTTAAAATTTGAGATAGAGTGCTACGCTCCTGTGTGGTGACTGAGAAAATGTGCGTTAGGAAATTTTCCTCATGTATGTCAGAGCCTAAAAGTTAATTTTTTTTCTATTTTAGTCCGGAAAAGATATTTTGGAAGATATTTTGTGCCTTGGACCTTGCAAGGCCTCAAGGACAAGTTAGGATATTTGTTTTTGGCCAATAGGCTTCTAGATGCTCTAGTGAGCTCTCTTCCTCCTTGCTTGTTATATAAGCTATGAGGATTCATTGTAAATAGTTGGGACTTGATGTGTTATAGAGAAATACATGGTTTATGAGCTTGAAGAAGATATTTGGTTTCATGAAGTGAATGAATGACTTGTGTGGCTTGATGTTGGAGTAGCTTGCTTGCAGGATTCCATAGCTTGGTGAATCGTGACGTTTTTATAACTTGTTAGTGTTTTATTGTCCTCATTTTGTTGCAGTCTGCTTGTTTGCTATAGATCAGAAAAGTATAGGTTGAGATATGCTCATAGAAGCACCTCAAACCTCCTGCATGCTATAGTTTTGATGTTTTATTCTTTTAGTTCATCTTAAGGAATTATTGACTTCTCCTTAGGCCCACTAAACTTGTTCTTTGTTTCATGAATGATCAGTATGTTAGCTTATAAATATGATTCATGGTATGCCCTAATTTAAAGTTTTCAAAATCTTATTGTGAAGCTTTCCTATGGAATACTGATTGATTAGGTTAATGCAAAGAGGTCTTGTTTCGAACTAGCCCTTTGCCCATGCTCATCAACTTGTTTCACAATTCTCGATAGTTTGATATATGCTATTTAGGAGTTCCCTCTCCATATATTGAATTGTTTGTTTATCTTATATGTTTTCTCAAAAAACTAAAGGTGGATTTCCAAAGTTAGGAGTTCTAATGCTTCTATGTACCACTGGATTGTTCATATTGTATGTTTATCAATTTGAGTATTGTTCATAGAGATTAATGGTTTGTCCTGCCTCATGAGTCATTGCTTTCAGATTATATATGTCTAAGTCCTCTTAGTTTCTTCCCAAACTTAATTTTCATTACACCTCATCATCACTTTAAGAATCCACTCACCTTGCTCAATCGGCCCTGCAATACACTCTGCTTCAGCATTTAGACACCCTAGACTTCATCTAACCCCATAGCCCTATTCATTTGATATTCTCTCATTCCACCTATCCTACTTGATCATCTTACCTCAACCCAAAACAAACAAACCTACACTTAAAAACTAGCCTAAAATAAATCATCCAAAGTGAACAAGCTCACATCCTTCGCATAATAGAGAGAGCCCTCTCTGAGTCTAGGAAGGCTAGGTCCTAGGACTCCAAAGACTGGTCTAATGTTACCTTGTCATTTGGTTAGCCAATCTGTGAAATCATCGCCACACTAACATAATGGCAATCACGGTGGGACCTTCTAAGTATATAATTGCTTGAAAACCTCTTAAGACACTTTAGGCCCTCAAGTTTGACTGATAGTATCTGGTGGTTCATCTGCCACCTCATTGCCACACTAACATAATGGCGATCATGGTGGGACTCTGAGTAAGAAACAAACTTAGACTTCCCTAAACATTTTAGCAGCCCTTAGGAAAACTATCTTGTGGATTTATCCCACCGCTCACTAACATCATGGCGATCACGGTGGGAATTTGAGTCAAAACATCCTAGGTATCCCTTAGGAGCTCTCGAAGTCTCAGTCAAACTTCGAAAACTTAAGTATTGTCTGAAGAGTAGAAAATAACTTTTTCACCATCTTAGAAAAATGATGATTAAGCTATAGGACACTCTTACAAACCATTTGGGCTGCATATAGAAACTCATAAAAACCCAAAAACATTTCTAGATTTTCTTTTTTTCAGTGTTGGTGGTGGACCATAGACAACATACCTTCAAAACAACTAAAAATATCAACCTGGCAACTCCACTAGCCTCCAGTAGGCCTTCTAAATTTTGCTAAAGTATCTATAGAATCCTGTAGGACTGCATCAAAACAACCTCAAGAAATCTAGAACCTTAGTCACACACCATGCAAGTTTGATAACACCTAGAGAGATCAGCCTTCCAAAACAGTCATAAAATTCAGCCTCTCTAAATTTTGAATTTGAAAACCGGCTCCGTGAAGAATCAATACCAGATCTCATCTAGACCCAAACCCTACTACTATAGTTGATGACCCATAAATAATTTTTTGGTAAACTTTTGAAAATGAAAAATTAGCTACTTATAGGACCATTCATAGAGAAAACTTTGTACCTGAACATATTAGAACATTGAAAGACCCCTAGTTTGACTTGCACCATACTAGAAACCTTTTCAAAACCAAGTCACAAAGTAAAATCGACCATACCGATCTTGAACCCATAAACTTGCTGCAGAGTCCTAGTGGAGAAGCTTCTCCTTCCACACCACCTGATCTACAAATTCTCCATCACTTCGGCTCTTTCCATCCTAAGTCTGCTCAGAGTCAGTTTACTGGTCCAAGTACTTCCACCACACCCATTCACACCACCACTGTGCAAAATACTCCATCTCATAGCACAAATCCTCCGCTTGTAAATCCACCATTAACTCCCACTATGGCAGCATGGTATGCACCCCTTGTGTTACCACAACCTTTGGTACCTTTGCCAAATTATTACCAATCCAGAATCCCACACTTCATGGGGGCTAAATCCATTACTGCCCAGCAGCATGTAGATAGAATGAATGATGCTTTTGATTACATGGAATTAGAAGAGGAAACCATGAAAATGAGAATGTTCGCCCAAAGCCTAGGAGGAGAAGCTAAGAAATTGTTCAAAAGCCTAACTCCCAACAGTATTCATGATCTCCCTTCCCTTTACCAAACTTTCATAAACTAATGGGAAATCAAGAAAAACCCTCTTCAAATCCTCTCGGAATATAGCAACCTCAAAAGAAACACAGGTGAAAGTGTCCAAGACTATTGCACTAGGTTCAATAGTGTTTACAACGCACTACCACCAAACATGAAACCCCCATTAGGCCTAGCCTTAGGTAAATTCCCGGAGGGTTTTGACCCCAACATGGCCTACCAACTAAGAGAAAGAGAGCCCCTTACTTTAGAAGACATGCAAAAAGGAGCTATAAGTGTAGAGGCCAACTTAATTGAAAAAAGGGCTAGGCTAAGATCAGAGAAGAGGGTAACATACAAAGATGACACCATGTCCTCCACCTCTTCATCTGATTCCAAGATGGACAACCTTCTTAGGACCATGGAAAGTGTTGGTGTCCCATGTTTTGATAGTTTGGCAAATCTAGTCCTCCTGTTCTCAGAGAGGGATCTCTCAAATGTTTGTTTGCAAAGGTTTATCTTGTGTGCTTAGAGTATGGATTTTGGACTAGTTATTAAGTGCAGGTGTTTGATTGTTTGTTTGGTTCGATTGATACAACAGAACATGAAAGGCCTAGGAAAGATATATAGAATGGAGAAACATCTGGTTCATTGGGAAATGGAGTCAAAAAGAGGTCATAACATACTTGTCAATGGATATGGGATATCTGAGGGCAAATCTAACTTGGCCACAGGATCCTTTGGTTTTTGGAATGCAATGGACATCAATGATTTGGAAAGAGAAGTTTAATTCTCAACAAAGAGAATTTCAAAACACAATTTGAACAATAAAGAGATTTTTGATAGACAGGGCTAACCATGAATTCTACAAATCACACCTTTAAGAAAACAATGATTTCAAAACAACTTTTAAAATGAAATCTAAGATTCGGGGAACACCCTATTTCCTCAAAGATTTTATTTCAAATGACTTAGAAAACATAAGAGATTCACTGATAATTACAGTCATAGAAGAGGGAACACCTAACACATCTATGATTATAACTATAAAGACCTTTGAGACAACTGTTTAAGTAAGGACAAAGGGCAAGATCAGAACATACCTCCTAAGCTCACTGTAAATAGAAAACTTCAAAGGGAGACTTCAATAATAGTTTTTAAGTGGCAGCAGTCAAGCAAGGAAAACCATAAATCATGTTGAAACCAACTATTCGAACTATTAAGGAAATAAACAGGCATGAAGAACAAAGAGAGAGATTAAAGACTCTAAAATACTTCAGCAAAATAAAACATGAAAAAATGAATGGTGAACAGGTCTAAGGTGCTTCTAGGAGTCATTTCTTAGCCTAAAACTTTCAACCTACTGTATTAAGAAATTATGGAACATAATGAAAACAGGGGAAAACATAAAACAGTTCAGAATACTTCACCAACAGCCAAGCTCATGGATCCAATGATAGAGCCTTCATAGTAACAAGCATGCAACAACATCATCAGGGATTCAAGACTTCAATTTCTTCTTCCACTTTAATAGACTATGTATTATTTCAGAGAGTTCCAATATTACAACTAGTGATCAACCAACACCAAATCTTCTTCTGCAGTAGTATTTATAGAAGAAATAGGAGGTGGACTATGATAAAATATCTCTAAAAATAATTAATACAGACTTAAATGGCTTCTTGGCCTTTGGGGACTCAATGAAGCAACTTACATAGGTGTCCTCTGTATAAAATTATTTACATTAACTATTAGGTTTGCTGGAAAGAATTTGTTGACTTCAAGGCTCCTTGTTATCCTTGTAATAACTTCTGCTGACAGCTGACAATAAGTTCCTTTGGTTGAAATAACTGCTCAACTGTATTGATGCAAAAAACCTCCTGGTCTGGTAATAACTTTTACCTTCCTTTGATTGCTTTGAGGTTGCATGTGGCTCTGCGGTGGCTGGGAATTTAATTAGCCTATGATGTGGCAGTGTTTGTTTCTTGTCTGATAAAACACTCATGATTTTCTTTAAACTGTGTTTTAGGCTTCTAATAATCCATTTTAGCTGTAATCCCATAGACCTGTCTTCAATTTTTTGTCCTGATATATTTTATCTTTGGCACTGATAATTCTCTGATTGTGCTTGATTCACTGTGTTTTTCGTTGGTGTGCAGGGTTTTGCAGGGATGATATGGCATCAATGCCTCATGAAACACCAATGAAACATGAATTTTAAACCCTGCAAAGGATTTTCTTTGTTGAATCGAAGGTAGGAGGATCGTCACCCTCTGCCTCTGAAAATTCTTCAGTCATGGCGAAAAAACCATTAACCTTACAAAATACAAACAAAAATTATAAAATCCTGCATGTATAGGCTAACTGATTTAGAAGGTGCTTGGAGAGAGCGTGGCCGTTGGATGGCATCATCCAACGGTCAAGATCGATTAGAGGAGGTCAGAGGAGAGAGAAAAGGAATTTGAATTGGAGTCGTCGATCACACAGAGATCGACGGTCGGGAGCGGAGGTGAAAACTCAAAGTGGAGGAATCAGGGTGATGAATTGTGGGTCGTCGATCTGAAATTCTTTAATGATCGCGCCGTATCTTGGTTAACCGTCAGGCTTCTTCGGTGAGCTATCACCGTTCGATGAGTGGCCTCAGATCAGACGGTGGATGTCAATATCGCGCCTGGTCCACGTCCGATCTTTAACGCACGATGGACGATGTTTTTGTGAACAATGCCCAGGCCATGCATCAACCGGTGTATGGAATCACTGCAAAATGAACAATATCGCCCCGCTCTCAAAAGCGGTGCGATGGATACCACGTGGTTTTGCAACGGTGGGTGGGTGGCAGGGACCACTGGCGACGGATTGCGCGCCGTCGATCTGCAGATCATATCGATGGTGGAGATTGACTTGAACTTTGGATCGGCAGAAAATTTTTATATTTAATAAACATCAAAAAATTAATATAACCGAAGGTTTAAGATATTAATTTACAATGCGGCTTGGCGCCCGACTGCGGGGCCATGGGTTATATGGAGAAACATATGACTAGGGGTTGAAAAGGAGGGACTTAATCATAATAGGGCAACACGATAAGCATTTGGAAGTTTGGCGCTCGGTCCCAGCACCAGGGCGCATGGAGAGTAAGGGTTAAAGACTTAGCCAAAAAGGGGCTTAAGTCTACCATATATGAGAAATGCATTTTTATGGATTTTCAAGGGTTTTCAAAGGAGTTTAAGGGTTTCGATAAGGCAAAGGAAAGGTCTTAAAACCTTATCAAAGGGATTTTGATGAAGGGGAAAGGGGAAAAACATGAAAATGAGGGCTTTTATGGGAAATAGAAAGCAAATATGAGGTCAGTTTTGGAAGAAAGGGGAAAAGGAAAATGGTGCTTGCAGCAGTTTTTCTTCATGTAATGACAACAGAACTTCTGAGTTGAAAAGGGGAAAAACAGTGACGATTACCCAAAAGATAGGATTTTATCAAAAGACTTTAAGCATCAACAATTTTTAGCAATGAAATTGTTTCTTGAAGGATGTCCAAAAATCATTTAGTCACCACTTGATATAACAGAATTTATAGGTGGCTAACAGTGGCTCCACTTGGGGATGGTGCCTTTTTGAAGGCATCAAGAATTTCAGGCTTGGATTCTCTTGGAGGTTGATCAGTTGCCTCCTCCATTGGGCTGCCATTCCTTTGTTGGGATGATCTTGTTTTGAAAACATATTGGCATCCATAAAAAAAATGGATATTCATCAATACAATATTTCTACCTACCCAATCCTACTGATCTAACATTTTTTCTTCATTAGAGTGCACTTGGATTGGCAAACTCTTTCAAAAAAATTTATTCCTTTTGAAAGTAGGAAATCTAATCTATTTCTACTTCTTATTTCTCCGTGGACTTAGATTAAATAGTTGAGCCCATATGATTATCTACCTAATCTATTGTCTGTTGGGATTAAACTGTCCAACAGAATTTATTCTCTACTTTCTATAACATAAATTTAAAAACAGTCAAGTCAAGATTAAGTTGTTCGGCTTGCTGTGGTCTATGGCAGAAAAAAAAAGCTGCACATAGACATTTATTTTGCAGAAAATCTAAAACAAAAATGGAAGGTTTGAGATTTGAGATTTAAAAACATTTCCTTCCTCTTTTCTTCAGCTCTTTTTTTATTCTTTCTTGAGCTGTCTTTCCTTTGCTAACTGGTTCAGATTTTGAGCTGATCAGAACCAGATTTTTACATTTTTTGACTCAGAACTTGAAACAAATTTGAGTCATCTTGTCTTTGGAAACTCAGGTTCATATTTTGAGCATGTTTGAACCTTTAATTTCTATCCTAAACTATCTACTGATGAGCCAAGATTAAACAGTTTGGCTAATCGAATTCACTATCCTATCAGCAGGAAATTTAAAGCTAATTAGTCAAGATTAGGCTGTTTCACTAACTAGAAGTGTGTTCTTCAGGAGTGGCATTTAAGAGTGCAGACTTTCAGAATTTGTTTCTCTTTTTGGTATGGGGCTATACCTTTCTTGTTTTCACAATCTGCCCTCTTTTATTTCTTTTTTTTTGTTTTTGTATTTTTTATTTTTCCAACTTTGAATGCAATGTCTAGACTATGATATTTACAATGAAAAATAAAATGCTTTAAACTCAAGAATCTTGGCAGAAGTAATGCTTTAGCATCCTGCCATTGATAGGACCCCCATATAAGTCTTCTCCATTCAATTCTTTCAAGAAAAATGCATTGTGACCCCTCTCAGCATGAATAATATAGGGCCCTTTCCACAAGCTCTCAAACTTGCCATTTTTTCCTTTCTCTTCTCTTCTTGAATCCCATTTAAGAACAACATTTCCAATTTGGAAATTATTTGCCTTAGTCCTCTTATCAAATAGCTTCTTCATATTTTCTTGGACCAACTATGTTCTTTCATAAACTTCTTCTCTGGTCTACTGCAAATGGATGGTTTGATTGATTCTCCTCTGCATATCATTCTCTTCAACCTGTAATTCTTGAAGGAGCTTCATGACTGGCACTCCCAATGAGGTGGGAAAAACTGCATCCAAGCCATAAAATAGTTGATAGGGGGAAATATTTATTGATTTCTTTGTAGTTAACCTATCAGCCCATAAGGCATGAACCAATTTACTGTTCCATGGTTTCTGATTTTGTTCCAATAGTTTTTTAATGATATTGATGAGGCTCTTGTTGGAAGATTCAACTAATCCATTTCCTTGGGGATAGTAAGCAGTGGAATGGCCCAAGGTTATGTGGTATTTGTAACAGAAGTCAACCATATTTTTAGATTTAAAAGAAACAACATTGTCTGTTATGATTTTTCTGGGACAACCAAATCTGGATAGGATATTTGTTTCAAGAAACTTGATAATGACAGAGTCGTTGGCATTTCTGGAGGGTATAGCTTCTATCCACTTGGTAAAGAAGTCAGTGGCCATGAGGATCCACTTATGTTGAGCTGAGGAGGATGGGTGGATTTCCCAATGAAGTCCAGCCCCCATTGTTGAAAAGGTGCCTCAACTCTGATAGGATGCAAGGGTAAGGGAAGAAGTTTTCTTTTGCCATCAAATATTTGACACTTATGGCAAGACATGACCAACTTTTGAGTGTCTGGGAAAAGGGTAGGCCAATAGTAACCTGATCTGAGAATTTTGTTTGCTGTGGCCTTCAAGTAGAGGTGTCCTCCACATTCCCTGTCATGCAACTCATGCATGATTTTCCCTGCATCATCTTCAAGTAAAAATTTAAGCAAAATTCCAAGAACATTTCTCCAATATAACACCCCATCTAAGATGTAGAAACTCAAAGCCTTTTGTTTCAAAAATCTAGCTTTGGTTTTAGACAAAGAAGGAGGGGTATTTAAATATAAAAGCACATAAATAATATCAGCATACCAAGGAGAATTCAGAAATGTTTCTTCAATAAAAGGAGCAGTAGATTCTTCTATTTCTTCCAACACATCTACCATATTCATGTCTAGTGCTTGGAAGTTAGACTCAACCATAAGTTTTGCTAATCCTTGTCCTTTAACTAGTTTGGTGGGCCTGATCTCTAAGTCATACTCAAGAATAGTTGCAATCCATTTTCCCCTTTTACCATCAGGGTCTTGACTTAGAATGTCCTTGACAACAGTATGTGGAACAAAAGCTATTATGTGAGAGTGTAAAATATAGACCCTAAATTATTTTAAAGCTTTCACTAATGTTAAGGCTTGCTTCTTCATGATATTATATTTGAGGGGAGCATCTCTTAAGGCCCTACTAAAGAAATATATTGCTTGTTCTTGCCCCAAATCATTCTTTTGAAGTAAAACTATAGCTATTGTATGTTCAGATGCAAAAGAAAAGATATAAAAGTCTTTGGTGAAATCTGGGCTAATCAGGACTGGTGTTTGAGTAAGAGGTTGCTTGACCAGTTCAAATGATTATTTAGCTGGTAAAGTCCATTTTACACCGACATCTTTCTTAAGCATGTTGTAATTTTTTTTAATAGCTCAACAAGATTAGGAATAAACCTCCTTAGAAAATTAATCTTTCTAATGAAATATTGCAACTCTTTGAGGCTTCTTGGATGGCTGATCTGCCATATGCCATCTATCCTTGTAGGGTCTATTTTGATTCCCTCTTCCAAAATTATATGCCCAAGAAGTTTACCTTCTTGGAGACCAAAGAGTGTCTTCTTGGGATTCAATGACAAGCCAAATTTCCTACATTTCTCAAAAAAATTTCTTAGGTGAACCAAGTGTTCTTCATTAGTTTTTGAGAAAATGGTTATGTCATCAAGGTAAATGATTATGAAATAGCCAATATCTTCATAGAATTCTATGTCCATGGCCCTTTGGAAAGTGGCCCTTGCATTCATTAATCCGAAAGGCATTTTGACATACATAAAGGTGCCCCAAGGTGTGGTAAAAGCAGTTTTGATTTGATCACTTGGGAGCACTAACACCTGGTTGTAACCTGAGAACCCATCTAAGAGGGAAATCCTTCTTGACCAAACTACCCTTTGAAGTATATGGTCCATCTTGGGTAAGGGGTAGTTTTCTTTTAAGGAGGCTCTATTTAAATTTCTGAAGTCAATACAGAGCCTGATTTCCCCTGTTTTCTTTCTAATAGAAACTACTCTGAAAATCTAATGGGTACTATGATCCCAACATCATGCATTTTTTCAATTTTTGCTTAACTAAAGGTAGTAAGAGAGGGTTTATTCTTCTTATTTTTTGTTTAAAAGGCTTTTGATTTTCCTTCAGGGGGATCTTGTGCTGGATGATGCTGGTATCATATGATTTCAGGTATTTGTATCCCCAAGCAAACACATCTTTAAACTATTTGAACAACTCTATGTATTGCATTTTTATGTGAGCTGGGAGAGTGCTGGATAGTTTGATCATCTTGGGTTCTGCTAGATAGCCTATGTTATGCTCTTCTACATTTGTTTCCACAGGCTCCATTCTCGGTTCTTTGGCTACATCGTTTAAATAAAAAAGGTGTTCTAAAGGTGTGAGACCTCTTGGGATTTTATCATTTTTTCATTGTAAGACTTCCAAGTCTTCTTGGTCTGCGTTGTCACTTATCTATGCTTCGAAAGGATTCTTATAATGATTGATATCAGCAGAATATGTCATTTCATCTTCTGGGATTTGTTCAATATACAAACAATTTTCTTTATGGCTAGTTTTTGATATGTGTATGCTGAAATCATTTTCTGATTTTAAGAAATCATCTGTGTTTGTCAGATTCAAAAGCTTTCCAATGATCTTCATTATCAGGCACAGTAGGCCTGTGTTTTACCTTGACACTGAGCTGTTGATTTATCTTAGGTATTTGGCAGTTGCTAGCATTGAAGGCGAGTTCATTTGCTAGATGATTTAATGCTCTAGGGATGAAAATGAGTTCATATTTTTTGAAGGTTTTCAATAAATCAAGGCCAGCATTCCGATATTCCCTAAGCTTTGGGTTTTTAGCTAAGTACTCTCCTTTGATTTGTTTTATGATAAGTTCAGAATCCCCTAGGATGGATATATTTTGGGCTTCTAACTGTTTAAGAAATTGTAAGCCTAGGAGAAGTGCTTCATACTCAGCAATATTGTTAGTGCATGGGAAATCTAACTTGTATGAAAACTTTGATTCGTATTTTGAATCCAAACACCTGCCCCTGCACTTGTTTTGTTGTGTTAGCCCCCCTATAAATTTTCGATAAGAAAACAGGGGGCTAAAATGTTTCTGAGCCTTCAAGGAATGCATTTCCTCTGAAAACACATCATCCTTGAAGTCTCATGTGCCTTTGCCTTTGATAAATTCCCTCTGTTGATTCCCATTATAAGGTCTCACTGCTTGCAAAAAATTGTGCTCCAAAAGGCCTACATTTTCCCCTTGTACCCTTGCAGAATGCCCCATTTTAACCTTTGTTTTCCCCTTGTCAAGTTCCCCTCTGATCCCCTAAATCCTCCCAAAATCCCCTTTACATCCTACACACACCCCTTGTTTGGCCTATTTGCCCCTTTTTCCCTCTATCGTTACCTATTTCTGCCCTCAAATTTCATTAAAATGGGCCAAAATCCATTTTCCACCTTATGAGGTCTTAGCCCCCTTCGGCTAGCCCCAGAACCGTACTTTCCACCACGTGACCCGGGCGCCAAGACTAGGCGCCAAGGCAGAAGGCGCTTATCGCAGAATCCATATCGGGCATGTTTTAAACCATCGATCTGTACAGATCAGACGGTTGTTGCATTTCCCACAGCGTCCACCGTTCACCCCGTTCACTGCTCAGATCACATCTCCACCGTTCATTTACCCGTGGATCGACGGCCCAGAGTTTCCCCCACCTGGTGGTCCCCGCAATGCACACTGTTCATAAACCATCGGTTTCCATTGCACCGCGTTTGGAGGATGGGCAGTAATTTTATTTTCGGAACGATTCCACTCACTGCTCGACACGTGGCTCCGTCACTATTTCAAAACCGCCCCCCCATCGCGCGTTATCATTCAGCATTTGACCTGGCGTGATATGCATATACACCGTCCGATCCAGAGCTCTCCATCCAACGGTCATCACACCCCGAAGATGCGCGGAAGATAACCCAAGGAAACCGTACTCCTGGCCCACCATCCGTCGCCCTCCGTTGCATTTTCAGCCGTCGATCTCCTCCCGAGATCGGACGGTCCAGATTCAATCGCCGTCCACCATGTCCCCATCCGTCAATCTCCTCCTGAGATCGGATGGTCCAGATTCGATTGCATGTCCCGCCGTTGACCGATCCCACCATGTCACCCTTTCCACGTGTTTCATCGTGTTTCTCGCCTGCCCTTGTATATATATTCGTTCAAGGGTCACATTTTAATGTTTTATGTTAAAATTTTCCACCTCACCAGCCTCTAGAGCATATCCTGCTGATCCACCGTGTTCTTCCACGAAATCCTCTACATTCATCATGCCACGTCGCCATTCTTTGCAGTCATCCATTCCACCCTCCCCATGCATGTTTTTCTTAATGTTTTTTCATGTTTTGCAGGGTTACAGGCGGCGAAAAACCGCCATGATTCATATTCAATATTGTGGTGGTACAGTGCGCAGAAGAAGCTGAATTTAGAGCCTGATATTACAGGGAAATGTCCGAAAAGGTGTCTGCAACATAAATTTCATCGAAGGACAGAATTCAAGCTCTACAAAACCTCTCTGGCACCATTAAAGCACAGATTTCACAGTCAGAGGCAAACATAGAGAGGCAAGGAGTATCAGTGGGAAAGTAGAGCGTTTAAGGCCTGTAATTGTAGATTATAAGCCTTAATCCAATTATTCAAAGGTAGGGTACCAGAATCAAAGACCCCGTGGATCGCTCAGAAGGTCCAATGCACAGAAAACCATACTATCAGGGTTTTCATATCAGCCATACGTTCTTCCATAAAAAGACAAGGTGCCCATACCATCTGCATTCTATACCGTGTTCTAGGGAGATTTTTCAGCCCTGACAATAGTCCTATGCTACCAGTGCATTAGTTATACAGTATGGCAAACCCTAGCATCATCGATCTGCATTTTTTCAGTACACCAGAGACATACCTAGAAGTAAATTACAGGCTTACGAAGACCATTCTTCTCATCCAAAGTGTACCAGAGATAAATGCTCAGAATTTAAAACAGAAGAAGGCTTCGACCCTTTTCCTCTTCTGAGTTTTAATGCTACATTTAGTTCTTCACCTACCTTCTCTGCTCCACTCGAGCTATAAGAATCCTCGAGAAAATATTGTAAAGGTTTTTGTTGGTTGTTGTTGTTGTTCAGTTGTTGCCAATTGTAGTTAGAGGGAGTCAGTTTTGACTGTTAGAACAGTTTTGGGAGAAAGTAGCATAGTAGTTTGTATTGTAGTAGGCTGGGAGGAGAAGTTTGGATTGTAACAGCCATTGAGTTCAGTGTATGTGACTGGTTTTGCATCAATTAATCAAGCACATTTATTTGGATCCTGGTCTATTACTATGGGTGATGTTTCTCTTATCTTATCGTCTAATTACATTTTCATGCCATTCATTGTTCTTCTGGGCTCGCATTAGAAATATGGTATAGGATTTACCCTTGTTAGGTACCCTATGTCTTTGCTCTCCTTGCCTTAAATGTTTTCTAATGTATGTGTTATCTGAGGGTTGATTTCAATTAATTTAACTAGTGTAGTGGATGTCATTGCCTACTAGCTAATGTATGAATTAATGAAATCTATCTTTAGTTGTTCTTGTTGGGTTTAAGCTGGAAGATTTGGGAACACTGGGGATTAGAGTTATCCCTATCCACTAGGATCCTTGTGCGACCAGCTGGCCTTTCTAAGATATCTTACTGGTGTCAAATAATTGAAGGTTCAAAGTCCTTCTCTAATCTACAGACCCTGGCTCTGTTAAACTTATCTCTGTTTTTCCCTTGGAGCATGCTAAAGCTGACCTGGGGTTAAATGACCTCTGGTCCGATCTATAAGCTGACCCTTTGTCCTTCCTTTGAGAGTTTCCTATGAGTAAGTCCAAGCAGGTCTAGATTTAAATGACCTCTGACCTGATCTATAGACAGAAATTGGGTTGCTCTCCTTCTTTCACTTTCAATCCTTAATGTTCCATCCCACCATCTATCTAAAAATATCCTTTAGAATAGATGACTTGCCCTCTGAAAGCCTTGGCTAGTTGTTGCATGTAATTACCTTTCATGACTCCATAGCCCAATGGATGGCACTTTCTTGACCTATCCTCTTTGCTGAAACATCCTGATGCTTTGTCCTTTTTCTCCCATTACTTTCTCAGTCTATGATCTCATGACCAACCCAGCAACCAACCAACCAAATCATTTAAAACCCCCTTTGTGCTTCATACCTAGCCTAACATCTCATTTGAGCTTTCGAAGATATATCATTCTTTGTTTCATTGGAGAGATCCCTCTCCGGGTCCAAGAGGGCTAGATCCTAGGGCACCAAAGTGGTTATGATGTTGTCTCATCTTTTGGTCTTGCCAATCTAGCCAAAACATGGGAACCCCAACATAATGGCGACTCCGCTGGGGATTTGAGTGCATTTATCTTACACACTCTTAAGCACTCAAAAGACCTAAGATCTCTGGTTAGATTGGCATTGAATTTCTGATGGTGGACAACATCCTGCTTCAAACATTCATATACATCCACCTGGCGACTCCACACTCCATAACTACCAAAAGACCAAATGACTCCACTGGTAGAAGACTCTGAACTGGTTAACCAGATTCAATGACCTCTTTCTGATTTACGAACATGCTTCCATGCATATAGAGAAGATATGCCCCAATAAGTAGGGAGCATATCCCTGGATTACCACACAAAATTCCTGAAGTGGACTGGTTAAAAAACCTGCCTACCTTTCAGCGTGAAAACGTTGATGACCCCTTGCTACATCTCATCAAATTTCATATACATGTGTGGAAATTTAAAGTTGAATGGCATGAATACTGCCTAATGAAAATGTTCATGGCAACATTAGAAGGAAAAGCTAGGGTCTGGTATGAATGGTTAGAACCTCGGAGTTTGTTTTCTTTAAGGGAAATGCACCAAGTATTTTACAAGAATTATAAAGGAAACTCTCCATCCTTATCATGGGATTGTTGTGATCAATCTCAGAATATCATACAATACCTGTTAGATATTGATGAAGATTTGGTTAATATGCATCCTGAAGATCTGTTAACAGCCATTCAAGAATTTCATATGCATCCTAGCTATCACAAGAACATGGATGAATCAGCTGAGGAAGAAAAAATTCAAGAGACTGTAGACATTCCTCAAGATATTCCTGAAAACTCAGATGTTGATCTACCATCCCTTACAGTTGAGGCTTCAGATGACATTATGCCTCAAATCCAGTCTTCAAAGGAAACAGAGAGTTGCTGCACTTTTGCACAAAGGAACACAAGACCATCTTCCCCTTTGACAGAAGAAGAAATAGATCAGATCATCAATGGATAACCAACCTCTGAATTGTTTTACAGATCAGAAATTCTTGTCCATTCATATGATGAGCTTTGTTGTACAGAGTTGGAAATCTCACATGTAAATCAGAGTGAAGAAAAATCTGCTGATAATCCAGTATGTCCGGTTGACAACGTTACTTATATTCATGATTTTCCTATTTTTGATCTATCTGATGATGATGTTCTCCAAACAGAAGATGATCTTGCAGGGTCATCATTAGTAGATTTATGGGAGGAAAATTAGTTCCCTTTACTTCCAGAGAGTAATGAGCTAATTCAGGCTATTTATGATACTGATGAAGAAAGCTTTAAGAGTGTAGAAGAGGGTGAAGGATCTCTAGATCTTTGCTTCACTCCATTACAACTCATCAGTAATGGTTTTCACATGATTGGAGGTCAGCAGCCTTTCATCTCATAAGATGAAGAGGAAAACAAGGAAAATATCTTTGAGCAGTTTGAAAGCAATGAGCCTTCTCTTGAAAAAGAGGAAGCAATGGAACAAACCACTGCTCAAGAATACTTAGATATTTTCACAGAGCTCAGCCCCTCAGAGCAGAATATATCAGAGCTCCAAGAGGACAGCACTGCAATATATGATGAGTCCTCCAGTTCAGAAAATGAAGAAGATGAGGGAGATTGTCTTTCTAAAGAGAGTCTTATTCTTGATCCAGTGGAAGAAGAGGAAATCTTGGTTGAAGCCTGCCTGCCAGATATTCATAACTAGGTATCATTTCATGATCCTTATGTACATTTCCTGCACACATTTGAAGAAGGATCAAGGGTCTTTTTGAGAAGCATGTTGCAAACAGAAAGAATTTTTTTTAAAGCTGCTATTGCAGAACAAAAAGAGTGGGAGTAGCCCTACCTATCCAACATGCTCAAGGAGTTGAGCAAGAAAGACCAGCCATGGGATCACTTGATGGAATGGTTACATTGGAAGACCATGTTTGTAAGATAGACTTGTAAATAGTCTAGTTAGAGTAGGGTAGGTAGGAAAAGCTCAATAAAGCTCAGTCTGTGAGCATGTAGTTAGTTGTTTTTAATTTTTGCAAAGTCTAGCAAGCCAGACAGTCTAATCCTGGCTTGATTGTTTTTCAATTTCTGTTGTAGAATGTAGAGAATAAATCTGCTGGACAGTTTAATCCCATCAGATGTTAGATTAGGTAGAGAAACATATGAGACCAATAGTCTAATCTAGTCTCATGGGGCAATAAGGGTAGAAATAGAATAGGTTTATTTTCTGGTTTGTAAAAAATAAAAAATGATGTAAAGGGTCTGCTAGTTCAAATGCACCCTAGAAGAAAAAATGTTAGGATTGTAGGATGGGTAGGTAGATTTTTTGAGAGTTTTTCTGCTGATTTGATGTCTTCACAATATGTGGCAGTTGATCCAAGAGAAGAAAAGAATGAGTCAAGTACCAGGCATCTGGCCTACAACAAAGATCTATTCTCTGAATTCTTGACTCCTTCAAGAAGAAGCCATCCCCATGTGGAGCCATTATTAGCCCCCCTATAAATTTTTGACAAGCAAACAGGGGGCTAAAATGTTTCTGAGCCTTCAAGGAATCCATTTCCTCTGAAAAAACGTCATCCTTGAAGTCTCCTATGCCTTTGCCTTTGATAAATTCCCTCTGTTGATTCCCATTATAAGGTCTCACTGATTGCAAAAAATTGTGCTCCAAAAGGCATACTTTTGCCTCTTGTACCCCTGCAGAATGCCCCATTTTAACCTTTGTTTTCCCCTTGTCAAGCTCCCCTTTGATCCCCTAAATCCTCCCAAAATCTCCTTTACATCCTATACACCACCCCTTTTTTGGCCTATTTTCCCCTTTTTCCCTCTATCGTTACCTATTTTTGCCCTCAAATTTCATTAAAATGGGCCAAAATCCATTTTCCACCTTATGAGGTCTTAGCCCCCTTCGGCTAGCCCCAGAACCGTACTTTCCACCACGTGACCCGGGCGCCAAGACCAGGCACCAAGGCAGAAGGCGCTTATCGCAGAATCCATATCGGGCGTGTTTTAAATCGTCGATCTGTACAGATCGAACGGTCGTCGCATTCCCCATAGCGTCCATCGTTCACCCCGTTCACCGCTCAGATCGCATCTCCACCATTCATTTACCCATGGATCAACGACCCAGAGTTTCCCTTGCCTGGTGGTCCCCGCAATGCGCACTATTCATAAACCACTGGTTTCCATCGCACTGTGTTTGGAGGATGGGCGGTAATTTTATTTTCGGAGCGATTCCACTCACTGCCCGACACGTGGCTTCGTCACTATTTAAAAACCGCCCCCCCATTGCGCGTTATCGTTTGGCATTTGACCTGGCACGATATGCATATACACCGTCCGATCTAGAGCTCTCCATCCAACAGTCATCGCACCCCGAATATGCACAGAAGATAACCCAAGGAAACCGTACTCCTGGCCCACCATCCGTCGCCCTTCGATGCATTTTCAGCCGTCGATCTCCTCCCGAGATCAGACGGTCCAGATTTAATCGCCCTCTTCCATGTCCCCAGTCGTCAATCTCCTCTTGAGATCAGACGGTCCAGATTAGATTGGATGTCCCGCCATTGACCGGTCCCGCCACGTCACCCTTTCCATGTGTTTCATCGTGTTTCTCGCCCGCCCCTGTATATATATTCGTTCAAGGGTCACATTTTAATGTTGTATGTTAAAATTTTCCACCTTGCCAGCCTCCAGAGCATATCTCGCTGATCCACCGTGTTCTTCCATGAAATCCTCTGCATTCATCATGCCACATCGCCATTCTTGTAGTCATCCATGCCACCCTCCCCATGCATGTTTTTCTTAATTTTTTTTCATGTTTTGCAGGGTTACAGGCAGCGAAAAACCACCATGATTCATATTCACTATTGTGGTGGTACAGTGCACAAAAGAAGCTGAATTTAGAGCCCGATATTACAGGGAAATGTCTGGAAAGGTGTCTGCAACATAAATTTCATCGAAGGACAGAATTCAAGCTCTGCAAAACCTCTCTGGTGCCAGTAAAGCACAGATTTCACAGTCAGAGGCAAACGTAGAGTGGCAAGGAGTATCAGTGGGAAAGTAGAGCGTTTATGGCCTGTAATTGAATATTACAAGCCTTAATCCAATTATTCAAAGGCAGGGTACCAGAATCAAAGACCATGTGGATCGCTCAGAAGGTCCAATGCACAGAAAACCATACTATCAGGGTTTTCATATCAGCAGTACGTTCTTCCATAAAAGGACAAGGTGCCCATATCGTCTGCATTCTATACCGTGTTCTAGGGAGATTTTTCAGCCCTGACAACAGTCCTATGCTACTAGTGCATTAGTTACACAGTATGGCAGACCCTAGCATCATCGCTCTACATTTTTTTCAGTACACCAAAGACATACCTAGAAGTAAATTACAGCCTGAAGAAGACCATTCTTCTCATCCAAAGAGTACCAGAGATAAATGCTCAAAATTTAAAATAGAACGAGGCTTCGGCCCTTTTCCTCTTCTGAGTTTTAATGCTACATTTAGTTCTTCACCTACCTTCTTTGCTCCACTCAAGCTATAAGAATCCTCGAGAACATATTGTAAAGGTTGTTGTTGGTTGTTGTTGTTGTTCGGTTATTGCCGATTGTAGTTAGAGGGATTCATTTTTGACTGTTAGAACAGTTTTGGGAGAAAGTAGTAGAGTAGTTTGCATTGTAGTAGGCTGGGAGGAGAAGTTTTGATTGTAACAGCCAATGACCTCAGTGTATGTGACTGGTTTTGCATCAATTAATCAAGCACATTTCTTTGGATCCTGGTCTATTACTACGGGTGATGTTTCTCTTATCTTATCGTCTAATTACATTTTCATCCCGTTCATTGTTCTTCTGGGCTCGCATCAAAAATATGGCATAGGATTTACCCTTGTTAGGTACCCTATGTATCTTCTCTCCTTGGCTTAAATGTTTTCTACTGTATGTGTTATCTGAGGGTTGATTTCAGTTAAATTAACCAGTGTAGTGGATGTCATTGCCTGCTAGCTAATGTATGAATTAATGAAATCTATCTTTATTTGTTCTTGTTGGGTTTAAGCTGGAAGATTTGGGAACACTAGGGATTAGTGTCGCCACAATAACTGGATCTTATGCAGCAGTGGCCTTTCTAAGATCTCTTGCTAGTGTTAAAGCATTGAAGGTTCAAAGTCCTTCTCGATCTCTGAGACCCTGGCTCTGTTAAACTATCTCTGTTTTTCCTTAGAGCATGCTAAAAACGACTTGGAGTTAAATGACCTCACGGTCCGATCTATAGCGCCCCTTTGTCCTTCCTTCAGGAAGTTTCCTATGAGTATGTACAAGCGGGTCTGAAGTTAAATGACCTCGACCTGATCTATAGACAGAAATTGGGTTGCTTTCCTTCTTTCACTTTCAATCCTTAATGTTCCATACCACCATCTATCTAAAAATATCCTTTAGAATAGATGACTTTCCCTCTGAAAGCCTTGGCTATTTTTTGCATGTAATTACCTTTCATGACTCCATAGCCCAATGGATGGAACTTTCTTGACCTATCCTCTTTGCTGAAACATCCTGCTGCTTTGTCCTTTTTCTCCCATTACTTTCTCAGTCTATGATCTCATGACCAACCCAGCGACCAACCAACCAAATCATTTAAAACCCCCTTTGTGCTTCATACGTAGCCTAACATCTCATTTGAGCTTTCAAATATATATCATTCTTTGTTTAATTGGAGAGATCCCTCTCTGGGTCCAGGAGGGATAGATCCTAGGGCCCCAAAGTGGTTATGATATTGTCTCATCTTTTGGTCTTGCCAATCTGGCCAAAACATGGGAACCCCAACATGTTACAGGATCCATCAAAGTTTATTGTCCAAAGTACATTTGCCTCATTTTCATTTTCTCGTTGCTGTTGATTGTCAATATTTTGAATTTGATTGAAGGGAAGATTTGATTGTTCTGGTGAACTGATTGGGAACATGTTTTCCTTATCTGGTTGGGTTATTTCATCTTCGTTACATAAGATAACGGAATCTAAACTTGATTGAATAGAATATATTGGAGTGTTGTTTGGTTTCTCTATGTTGCTCACCATGTAATTCATGTGAGATTCCCTGTATAGTCTTTTGTTTTGGTTAAAAATAGGGATGGTGGCATAAGACATGTCCATTTGAAGGCTTCCTTGAAGTTTGGCTCCCCAAGATCTTGATAAGAGCATGCCATACTTAGGGGGAATGTCAGCTACAACTATATCCATTACTAGAATCTTAGCAGGGATTTGAGCTATATTAACACATAAATATTTGATTAAACCTATACATTTGACTCCGCTTGAGTCAAAGGAATATAAATCTTTGTATGGTTTAGTAATCTCCAAGCCTAAGTTTTCCATCACCACCTTGGGCATGAGATTGTGTGAAGCTCCTGAATCTAGCATGGCATTGTGTAAAATTTTCTCGTGTATGTTCAAGCTAACATAGAAGGGAGGGACAACCCCTTCTTGGTATTTTCCTTCAACTTCAGGACCAAACAATGACTCAGGTTTATCATCTATCAAATTCAAGGTGTCAATATCACTTCCTAAGTTCAAAGCTTTCAAAACTTGGTTTTTATACACTTCTTGGGTTACTAGTTTAGCTAGGGGAATGAAATTTTTTATCTTAGCAATCTCTCCCTCAAGGCTGAAAGGAATAATTGACTTGTTGATATTTACATCTGCCTTCTCAATTGAATTATTTTCAGCAACTTTGATTTACTGAACCTTGCTTGGACTGGTAATTGGGACAGTTTTATTTGGATCACTAGTTGAAGTGCTAGGGGTGCTCTGTTCAACATTTGGCTGGACACTTTTGTCTTTGTTTAAGTCAGGTTTCTTGGCCAAAATGTTGGTTTTATCTGCTGTCTTTTTGGTCTGAGTTTCTGTGTTCTTCTTGATAGCAGTATTAGTGTTATTATCCTTTGAATTATCTATGCTCCCTTTGCTCCTATGATCATATTGTTTATGCACCTCCATGATTTCATTTTCAAAACCCAACCTATAGTCATTAGAATCTTCATAGATTTTTGTGTTTTTATCGTAAGAGGGAAAACCTTTTTCTTCCTCAGTGAGGAAAACATCATCTCCATTGTATGATCCAATCAAGTTTACATGAGATTATTCCAACCTTTCCAACTCCCTATCTTCCTCATATTGATCTACATAGTTCTGTTGGAAGGGAGCTCTAATCTGTTGGTCGCTTTCCCTTTGTTTGTCTTGATTGTTTTTTCTTCTATAATTCTGATTTCAATTTCTGTTTTGATTGTTTTGAGGTTCTCTTGGTGGCAGTCTCTCATTTAAATTGATCGTTTCAAGCATCCTCTCCATCACCTTCACTAGGTTGTCAATGTTTGTGTCAGAAGCTGAGGTTGAGGGTAGTGGGTCATCATTATAAGTTACCCTCTTCTCTAATCTCAACCTATTTCTTTTCTCGATTATGTTTGCTTCTACACTCAAAGCTCCTTTCTGCATGTCTTCCAAGGTTAAGTAATCTCTCCCCCTTAATTCATAAGTCATTTTAGCATCAAGGCCTTCGGGATACCTTACCAAGGCCATGCCTTGGGGAGGTTTCATGTGAGGTGGGAGAGCATTGTAAATGCTATTGAACCTAGTGGAGTAATCATGGACACTCTCCCCTTTATTTCTCTTGAGGCTGCTATACTCTGCTAGTATTTGGAGAGGGTTCCTTTTGAGTTCCCCTTTGTTGATAAATGTTTGATGCAAGGCAGGGAGATCATTTATGCTATTAGGAGGTAAGTTTATAAACAATTTCTTTACATCTCCTCCTAAAATTTGGGCAAATATCCTCATCTTCACAATTTCTTCTTCTATCTCCATGTAATCAAATGCATCTTCCATCCTATCTACATGATGTTGGGCTATTGTAGACTCTTTTCCAATGAAGTGAGGGATTTTGGATTGGTAATCATTTGGTAAGGGAAGTAGAGGTTGTGGTAACACTAATTGGGCATACCATGTTGCCATGGTTTGAAATAAGAGTGGATTTACAAAAAATTGCTGAAATGGAGTGTTTTGAACAGTGGTAGTATGAATTGGAGTGGAATAAACACTTGGGCCAGCAAACTGATTTTGAGCAGATTTGTTATGGAAAAGGCTAAAGTGATGAAGAAGCTGGGAATCAGGAGGAGTGGAAGGTGAGGCTTCTCTACTAAAGCTCTGTTTCAAATATGCAAAGTTAAGGCCAGTCTTGTTTAAATCACCTTGAGATCTAGTTCTAAATATGTTCTGTGTATGATGTAAATCAAAGTGTGAATCTTCTAAGACAATAAGGTTTTCGGGGATGGAATTTTTTCTTAAGAGGCTCCTATTAGCAGCTAATTTTCCAGAGTTAGAAATCTGCCACAGAATTCTCTCAGGATTGTCAACGATTAAAGGAGGATTCAGTTCTGGATGGGATCTAGTGTTAATCCTATGTGAAGCCAGAGTGTTTTTTCCAAAATGAGAGAGGTTAAGGTTTTAGGGACTGTTTTTGGGAATTTTACCTCTCACGATGTCTTATCTAGTAAGGGACTAGGCTTCTAAATTGCTTCAAGGCTGGTTAACATAGTCCTAAAGATATCTGGGAACCTAGATGAGTAATAGGCCTACTGGGGCTAGTGGAGTCGCCAGGTGGAAACTTTTTAGCTTTTATCAAGGTAAGATATTGGATGGTTCCACCACCATGTTTAGTTGTGAAGCCAAACTAAATTTTTTTTTGGGTTTTTCTGAGTTATTCTGGTCTTATAGGTTATGAGAGTGTCCTAAATGTGACTTAACACTTAGCTAGGGTGTCAAAACATACAGAGTTCACTCTTATGGCTTGGTAACTGAATCCTTCAAGTTTTGATAAGGCTTTATGAAAATCCTAAGGGTTACTTAGTTTGTCACTGATTCAAAAGGTCCTATCATGATTACCATTTATTGGTGGTGCTTGAGGGAGGTTACTTATGTTATACTAGACAGTGAGTGTTTTTTTTTGAATATTTTACTCAAAGTCCCACCGTGATCGCCATTATGTTGGTGTCCCGTGTTTTGATAGTTTGGAAAATCAAAAGACAAGGCAACATCAGAACCAATCTTTAGAGTTACAGGATCTAGTCCTCCTGTTCTCAGAGAGGGATCTCTCAAATGTTTGTTTGCAAAGGTTTATCTTGTGTGCTTAGAGTATGGATTTTGGACTAGTTATTAAGTGCAGGTGTTTGATTGTTTGTTTGGTTCGATTGATACAACATAACATGAAAGGCCTAGGAAAGATATATAGAATGGAGAAACATCTAGTTCATTAGGCAATGGAGTCAAAAAGAGGTCATAACATACTTTTCAATGGATATGGGATATCAGAGGGAAAATGTGACTTGGCCACATGGTCCTTTGGTTTTTGGAATGAAATGCACATCAATGATTTGGAAAGAGAAGTTTAATTCTCAACAAAGGGAATTTGAAAACACAATTTGAACAATAAAGAGATTTTTGATAGACAAGGCTAACCATGAATTCTACAAATCACACCTTTAAGCAAACAATGATTTCAAAACAAAATTTAAAATGAAATCTAAGATTCGTGGAACACCCTATTTCCTCAAAGATTTTATTTCAAATGACTTAGAAAACATAAAAGATTCACTGATAATTGTAGTCATAGAAGAGGGAACACCTAACACATCTATGATTACAACTATAAAGACCTTTGATACAGCTGTTTAAGTAAGGAAAAAGGGAAAGATCAGAATAGACCTCCTTGGCTCACTGTAAATAGAAAACTTCAAAGGGAGACTTCAATAACAGTTTTTAAGTGGCAGCAGTCAAGCAGGGAAAACCATAAATCATGCTGAAACCAAATATTCAAACTATTAAGGAAATAAACAGGCATGAAGACTAAAGAGAGAGATTAAAGACTCTAAAATACTTCAGCAAAAGAAAACATGAAATAGTGAAGGGTGACCAAGTCTAAGGTGCTTCTAGGAGTAATTTCTTAGCCTAAAACTTTCAACCTACTGTAGTAAGAAATTATGGAACATAATGAAAATAGGGGAAAACATAAAACAGTTCAGAATACTTCACCAACAGCCAAGATCATGGATCCAATGATAGAGCCTTCACAATAACAAGCATGCAACAACATCATCAGGGCTTCAAGACTTCAATTTTTTCTTCAACTTCAACAGACTATATATTATCTCAGAGAGTTCCAATATTACAACTAGTGATCAACCAACACCAACTCTTCTTCTGCAGTAGTATTTATAGAAGAAAGAGGAGGTGGACTCTGATAAAAGATCTCTAAAAATAATTAATACAGACTTAAATGGCTTCTTGGCCTTTGGGGGCTCAATGAAGCAACTTACATAGGTGTCCTCTATATAAAATCATTTACATTAACTATTAGGTTTGCTGGAAAGAATTTGTTGACTTCAAGGCTCCTTGTTATCCTTGTAATAACTTTTGCTGACAGCTGACAATAAGTTCCTTTGGTTCAAATAATTGTTTAGTTGTATTGATGCAAAAAAAATCCTGGTCTGGTAATAACTTTGACCTTCCTTTGATTGCTTTGAGGCTGCAGGTGGCTGGGAATTTAATTAGCCTCTGATGTGGCAGCATTTGTTTCCTGTCTGATAAAACACTCATGATTTTGTTTAAACTATGTTTTAGGCTTCTGATAATCCATTTTAGCCGTAATCCCATAGATCTGTCTTCAATTTTTTGTCCTGATATATTTTATCTCCGGCACTGATACTTCTCTGACTGTGCTTGATTCACTGTGTTTTTCGCTGGTGTGCAGGGTTGCGCATGGATGATATGGCATCAATGCCTCATGAAACACCGATGAAATGTGAATTTTAAACCCTGCGAAGGATTTTCTTTGTTGAATCGAAGGCGGGAGGGTCGACACCCTCTACCTCTGAAAATTCTTCATTCATGGCAAAAAAACCATTAACCCTGCAAAATACAAACAAAAATTATAAAATACTACATGTAGAAGCTAACTGCTTTAGAAGGCGCATGGAGAGAGCGTGGCTATTGGATGGCGTCATCCAATGGTCAAGATCGATTAGAGAAGGTTAGAGGAGAGTGAAAAGGAATTTGAATCAGAGCCATCGATCGCGCAGAGATCAACGGTCGGGAGCGGAGGCGAAAAGTCAAAGCGGAGGAATCAGGGTGATGAATTGTGGGCCGTCGATCTATAGATCAGATCGACGGCGGAAATGCTTTAATGACCATGCCGTATCTTGGTTAACCGTCGGGCTTCTTCGGTGAGCGATCACCGTCCGGTGGGCCACCTCAGATCGGACGGTGGATGTAAATATCGTGCCGAGTCCATGTCTGATCTTTAACGTGTGATGGACAGTGGTTTTGTGAACATCACCCAGGCCACGTGTCAACCGGTGTATGGAATTGCTGCAAAATGAACAATACCGCCCTGCTCTCAAAAGCGGTGCGATGGATACCGCATGGTTTTGCAATGGCGGGTGGGTGGTGAGGACCACCGAGCGACGGATTGTGCGCTGTCGATCTGCAGATCAGATTGGCAGTGGAGATCGACTTGAACTTTGGATTGGCATAAAATTTTAATATTTAATAAACATTGAAAAATTAATATAACCGAAGGTTTAAGATATTAATTTAGAATGTGGCTTGGCGCCCGATTGCGGGGCCATGGGTTATATGGAGAAACATATGATCGAGGGTTGAAAAGGAGGGACTTAATCATAATAGGGCAACGCGATAAGCGTTTGGAAGGTTGGCGCTCGATCCTAGCACTAGGGCGCATGGAGAGTAAGGGTTAATGACTTAGCCCAAAAGGGGCTTAAGTCTACCATATATGAGAAATGCATTTTTATGGATTTTCAAGGGTTTTCAAAGGAGTTTGAGGGTTTCAATAAGGCAAAGGAAAGGTCTCAAAACCTTATCAAAGGGATTTTGATGAAGGGGAAAGGGGAAAAACATGAAAATGAGGGCTTTTATGGGAAACATAAAGCAAATATGAGGTCAGTTTTGGAAGAAGGGGGAAAAGGAAAATGGTGCTTGCAGTAGTTTTTCTTCATGTAATGACAACAAAACTTCTGAGTTGAAAGGGGGAAAAGCAGTGAAAATTATCCAAAAGATAGGATTTTATCAAAAGACTTTAAGCATCAACAATTTTTAGCAATGAAATTGTTTCTTGAAGGCTGTCCAAATATCATTTAGCCACCACTTGATATAATAGAATTTATAGGTGGCTAACAGAAAGAATGATGGAAAGAATACGCATAAACGAAGGAATACCCCATAGGGACAACCAAAAAAATCCCCAAAAAAGAAACCAGAATCAAAACTTTAGAAGAGACCCTCCCCAAAACAGATCAAGGGAAAATGATCAACAAATCAGACCACCCTTCCAAGATAACTATGTTGAGGAAGGGGAAAGAGATATTGAACAACCAGATGAGAATCATCTAAAATTAATAGGCTCTGATAGTGAGGGAGAGGTTTTTCTCACAGAAGAAGAACAAGATTTTTTTTCCTCAAACCAAGATGAAACAAGCCATAAAGATTCTGAAGATCACGAATTGGGATTAGAAAATGACATAATGGAAGTCCATAGGCAATATGATCTTAGGAGTAAGAAAAACCAAGACAACTCTAGGAAAAAAAACTCAGACACCACTATTAAGAAAACTCCTAAAAACATTCTTAAAGGAATAGTAGACAATAAAAATACCATGGCTAATAAAGCTGATCCTAACACAAATAAAACCAACCAATCAAGTATTGGTGCAAGCTGCTTGAGCACCTCTACTAGTGACCCTGAGAAAACTCTAGTTATCAAAGCCCCGAATTGAAATCAAAAAATTAAAAATGTGGAGAAATTTATGGATGATAAAACTAATGTAAATATGTCTAAAACTCAAGTACCTTTTAGTTTTGAAGGAGAGATAGAAAAAATCAAAATAACCATCCCTCTCACTGAACTAGTAGCTCAGGATATGTACCGCTCCCAAGTCTTGAAAGTCTTAAACATAGGAAATGATACCAACACTCTAAATTTGACAGATGGTAAAACGGAGTTGTTGTTCGAACCCGAAGTAGATGGAAAATATCGGGAAGGAACCATTCCCCCATTCTACGTTAGCCTAAACATACACTACAAAATCCTACTTAATGCCATGCTAGACTCTGGTGCCTCTCACAACCTCATGCCGAAGGTAGTGATGGAAAGATTGGGCCTAGAGATAACCAGGCCCTACAAACATCTGTATTCCTTCGATTCAAGCAGAGTTAGATGCTTAGGACTGATCAAGGACTTATGTGTCAATCTGGCACAAATTCCTGCTAAGAGCTTGGTCATGGATATAGTCGTGGCTGACATTCCCCCCAAATATGGCATGCTCTTGTCCTGATCTTAGGGAGCCAAACTTCTGGGGAACCTCCAACTTGACATGTCTTATGCTACTATCCCTGTTTTCAATCAAACCAAGAGATTATACTGAGAAACCCACATGAAATATATGGTGAGTAGTCTAGATAGGTCGAACAACACCTTGGTTTATTCCATACATTCAGATTTGGATTCTTTTATCTTGTATAATGAACATGAGATTAGTGCTTAAGTAAAAGGAAGTGAGAAAGAGCTAGGCCCACCAGAACACTCATGTTCACCCTCAAATGAGGAAAATGATAACCAAAAATCTATCAACCCTAAACGACAACTCAGTGATAAACATGAAATAGAAACACTTTGGAACATGAGCTTTGAAGGTTCATGTGGCAAGGCCGGTTCAGGGACTGGTGTTTGGATACATAACACAAATGAGGGCCATTATTACAGGTTGGAATTTCAATGTACTAATAACATTGCAGAGTATGAGGCTCTCCTCCTCAGTTTACACTTTCTTGAAAACTTAGGAGCTAAGAAAATATCAGCCCAGGGAGATTCAGAGCTGGTCATTAAATAGATCAAATTTGAATACTTAGCTAAGAACCCATGATTAAGAGAATACATAAATGCAGCCCTAGAAATCCTCAAAACTTTCGAGAAATATGAGCTCACCTACATTCCTAGAGCCCAAAATTGTCTTGCCAACAAGCTCGTTGTTGCCGCTAGTAATTTCCAAATACCACTTGCAAATAATAAAAACTTTATCAAAGTCAAAAATCACCCTACGGTACCCAACAACATTAATCATTGGCAAGTATTCGAGGGTGATGAACAAATTGATGATTTCCTACAATCTAGGAATGAATTTACATTAACTAAACCTAGCTTGGAACATGGGACAGATGACCCTGCTGAAGATAGATATCATGAAACAGAGTTGCCCTCTTTTGCTGATATAAATCTGATCACACATCCTTATAACACTGAGATGTGTAAGGACCTAGACCAAAGAGACCTTGAAGTCTTACACTGTAAGAATGACACATTACCAAGAGGCCTTGCACCCTTGGAAGAGATGTTCGATTTTAACGATGTAGCCAAGAAACCAAAGATAGAGTCTATTGAGGCCGATGTAGAGGAATACAACATAGGGAACACTATGGAACCTAAAATGATCAAAATTTCTAAGACCCTGCCTCCTCACATAAAATAGAAATACATTGAGCTCTTCAAAGAGTTTAAAGATGTGTTTGCATGGGGGTACCAAGATTTAAAATCTTATGACACAAGAATTATTCAACACAAAATCCCTCTCAAGGAAAACAAGAAACCTTTCAAACAAAAGTTAAGAAGAATAAACCCTATCTTATTACCTCTAGTTGAACAAGAGATCAAAAATATGTATGACGTCGGGATAATAGTTCCTCTCAGATATTCCAAATGGGTTTCCAACCTTGTGTCAGTTAGGAAAAAAACCAGAGAAATAAGGCTTTGTATTGACTTTAGAAATTTGAATGGGTGTTTCTTGAAAGATAACTATCCTTTGCCTAAAACAGACCACGTACTTCAAAAGGTAGTTGGCTCAAAGAGGATCTCACTACTTGATGGTTTTTCTAGTTATAACCAAGTGCTAGTATTCCTACGTGATCAACACAAAACCGCCTTCACCACACCTTGGGGTACATTCATGTATGTTAAAATGCCATTTGGGTTGATGAATACGAGAGCCACTTTCCAAAGGGCCATGGACATAGCCTTTTCAGAAGACATAGGCTACTTCATAGTCATTTACCTCGATGACATCACTGTTTACTCTAAAACCGATGAAGAGCACTTGATCCACCTTAGAAAAGTTTTCGAAAAATGTAGGAAATATGGCTTGTCTTTGAATCCCAAGAAAACATTGTTTGGTCTTGAGGAAGGAAAACTCCTCGGCCATATCATCTCTGAAGAAACATTAAGGAATTGAAATGATTTATTTGGAAAATCAACTTCTTAAGAAGATTTATCCCTAACCTTGCAGAACTCTTGAGAAATATTAAAAACATGCTAAAAAAGGAGGTAGGATTTAAATGTTCTTTGGAAGCCAAAAAGTCTTTCGAACTGGTTAAACAAGCACTCACCCAAACACTAGTTCTAATAAGTCCTGATTTCACCAAAGACTTCTATATTTTCTCATTTGCATCTGAACATACTGTGGCTGTAGTGTTATTACAAAAAACACAATGGGACAAGAACAACCCATAGCCTTCTTCAGCAAAGCCCTTCGGGATGCTCCCCTAAAATATAACATCATGGAAAAATAGGCCTTTGCATTAATAAAAGCACTAAAAGACTTCAGATTTTATATTTTTCATTCTCATATTATTGCTTTTGTTCCACGCACAGTTGTCAAAGATATCTTAAATCAGGATCCCGATGGTAAAATGGGAAAGTGGATTTCTATTATTTTAGAATATGATCTAGAAATCAAACCCACTAAATTGGTTAAGGGACAAGGACTTTCAAAACTCATGTCTGAAACAAATCTACAAGCATTGGATATGAATTTTGTTGACTCTTTAGAAGAACAAGAATAATGCACAGCTCCTCATGTTGAAGAAGTATTTTTAAATTCACCTTGGTATGCTGATATTCTTTATGTGATTTTCTATCTTAATGCTCCCGCTACCTTATCAAAAACAAAAGCAAGATTCCTGAAACAAAAATATTTAAAATTTTACATTTTAGATGGAGTTCTATACTGGAAGAATCTTGTTGGTATACTGCTTAAATGTTTGCTTGAAGATGATGCAGGAAAAATCATGCATGAAATGCACGAGGGAGAATGTGGGGACCATATTTATTGGAAAACCACAACTAAAAAGGTCCTTAGAGCTGGTTACTATTGGCCCACCCTTTTTCCTGACACCCACAAACTGGTCATGGCTTGTCATAAATGTCAAATATTTGATGGCAAGAGAAATATTTTACCTTTGCCTTTGTATCCGATCATTGTTGAAGCTCCATTTCAACAGTGGGGTTTAGACTTCATTGGATATATCCACCCTTCTTCATCTTCCCAACACAAATGGATCCTCACCGCTAATTATTACTTTACCAAGTGGATAGAAGCCATCCCCTCTAGGAATTCCACTGATTTAGTCATTCTCAAATTTCTTGGGACCAAAATTCTGTCTATATTCGGTTGCCCTAGAAAAATAATCATGGAAAATACAACCGCCTTTACATCCAAAAGAATGGTTGACTTCTACTGTAAATATCACACCACATTAGGACATTCCACAGCTTATTACCCTCAAGGTAATGGGTTGGCCGAGTCCTCTAATAAATCCTGGTCAGTATTGTTAAGAAACTTCTGGAGAAAAATCAAAATGCATGGCATGGAAAGCTAGTGCATGCACTATGGGATGATAGGCTAAGCACCAAGAAATTAATCAGTATGTCGCCCTATCAATTAGTGTATGGCATGAATGCCATTTTCCTGACATCTTTGGGAGTCCCGGTAATGAAACTATTACAAGAAGTATAATCAGAGGAAAATGACATGCAAAAAAGGTTGAACCAAATTATCCATTTACAACAGACAAGAGAGGAGGTGTACAAAAAGACACAGTTAGTGCAGGAAAATATAAAGAAAATATTTGACAGAAGAGCCAAAGACAATGATTTCAAGATTGGAGATAAGGTGTTGAAATGGGACTCAAGGAGAGAAGACAAAGGTAAACATGGTAAGTTTGAAAACTTGTGGAAAGGTCCATTCATTATAAATTCAGCTATAGGAAAAAATTCCTTCTTCTTACAAGAACCTGATGGAATTGAAACGTTTGGAGGTCATGTCAATGGCAGGACACTTAAACACTACTTCTGCAAGGATTCCTAGCTTTAATTTTTACTCATTGTACATACCATAATTTGAAGAAAAAGTCAAAAAGAGAGAAAACACAAAAACATAAGAAAAGTAGAAAAAGAGGGAAGATTCTAAGAAAGGTACAGTCCCATTCCGAAAAAAATAGTAATACTGAAAGTGTGCAAGTCTAATTGCCACTACTGGTGCAAAAGAATGTCATGTTTAGTCATCTAGCCTAATCATGGCTGAACATGTTTTAAATTCACTACTGATAAGTTAGTGAAAAGAATGATGGTCAAATTATTGAAGCTTGACTTATTGAAGAAAATAGATTAGGAAAAGAAATATACTAGTTCCACATGCTCAAAACATAACCAAAGAGGAAAATAGGGATGAATATAAAACTATGTATCCTAGCCTTGATTTTTCTAAATCTTGTTTTGTACAAAAATAACAATTGTGTGCAGCTTGTTTTAATGCCACAAACCCATTATAAATCAGATTGTCTAATCCTAATTTAGTCATGTTTTCGATTTCATGTTTTTAGCTTAGTGAATAAATCCTGTCAAACAGTTTAACCTTGATAGTTGAGTAGAATAGGTAGAGAATCAAAGGAGTTCAACAACTCAATCTGAACTCCCGAAAGAGATAAGTGTAGAAGTAGATAGCTTGTTTCCATTTTCAAAATAAAATATCAATGGGTTTGCCAATTCAAGTGCACCCAAGGAAGAAAAAATGTTAGGCAAAGTAGGTTGGGTAGGTAAAGGCAAAGTTGAGCTAATCATGCTTTCAAATTTTCAAAATTACTATTTCAGGGAAAGCATCAGCAAAAGAAAAGAGAGAATCTGTCCAATGGATGAGACATTGGTCTTCATAAACCAGAGATCTGAAATTCTGGACACCTCCTGAAAAGGATCTGCCCTCCCCAAGTGGAGCCACTTTTAGTCATCAGTAATTTTCACCTGTTTTAGATGACTAAATGCTTTGTCTCAAATTTCTAGATATCAAAATTCAAGAATCATTGTGTCTTCTAGAAATATCCTCAAAGAGAAAATTTCCACTATCCTTCCTCTCTGTCCAAGCATGGCCGATCTGTTTATCCAGATAAAACCCCATCCTGGACTAGTGTCCCTCACTCTCTCTATATTTTTCACCCTTGCCCATAACCCTTTGTCTCATTTTTCCTAAGCCTTATATTTCTCATCCCTTGTCTCGCCAAGTCAACCAAACATTTTCCCCTATTCACCATGTACCTCAAGCAATGGTGTTTTCAAAGGTCTTTTAAAAAAAACCCCTTTGTAGTAAAACAAGATATCTAGTTGTATAGGATGATGGTGCATAAGTAGAGTCTCAAAAACCCTGTATCTTCCTTCAAAACCCTGATTCAAACTTTCAGTCAAAAACTCATTCTAGGACCTTGCAAATGAGTCAATTAGGTTTTCTTAGGTCATGCACTGTCATGGTTCTCATTCCATTATTTCCACAAGAAGTCAAAGGTGAACTCAAGAGAGCACAGATTTGAGGTTTGTCATTATCTAAAGATCACTTAAGCAACCTCCAAAGGCACCCTCTTGATCCAGTAATAAATCTGCAAAAGAATAGACTATCATATCCAAGTATTTCTGCAGGAATGCCTTGAAGATTAGTCTAAAGTAGAATAGAGACAAAGAAAGACACCTACGAAATTTCATGAAGTCATTTGCAGTTGATAAAAGATACAACAAGCTAAAGGCTACAAGAAGATCATGATCTCATGATAAGTAGTAAAAGTACTACTCATCAAAATATCTGTGTAAATTTCAGAGGGACAGAGGCATATGAGCAACATGGCACATTACAGCAAGGAGATCATTGGAAAGGATTTTGGCCTCAAATCATGAAATTGGTAAAGGGACAACTGCCCTTTTCCACACTCCTACAAAAAGACAAAACAGATTATCATATGAGCCATAAGGTGAAGGAAAAGACTAAGACCAGCATCAAGAAAGATAATCACACTCACGAAAGGAATAGTAGGTGTGTCTATAGTTGAGAATGCAAATATATGATTGTTTTAACCAATAGTGGAAAAGTACTTAAGTTACAAAAGTTAACGAATTCCTCTAACCCTCAAAATAATCATTACATACTTTATTGGGCATAAGAAGTGAGTTCAAATGCAAATTTACTTTTAAAGAGTTGGAGGTCAGCTTTGTTTGTTTTTCTAGATATCCCTGAAGGTTCAGAAATTGGGAGAATGAACAAAATGATCATGGCAAGTGGCAAGGAGAACCTCATTCATTAACAACAGAGGGTGTCAAAAATAATTCCTAACTATCCTCTAATATTGGGAAAAAAAGGGCATCAATTACATTGGATCACAACATAAATTCTGAGGTCTAAAGGTCAAAGAATAAGATTTTGGGGCACTGTGCGCCACTACACTGAAGAAACAAAAAGTCAACTTTGATAGTTAAAATTGCACAAAGGAAAAGTCAAAGATTTGTTTCAAATATATGGAAGGAAAAATGATTTTTATTCATGACAAAGTAGGGGATCATCAGGGGTCCCATAAACTAGCAAGCTGCAAAAGAAACAATGGTGAAAAAGGCAGTAAAGAGACATGGGCAAAAGAGGAAAAGGTTCATCAAAATGAACTTTAGAAAGAGGGTTTTTAAAAGTTAATTATTTCAAAAAAGGGGTTTCTAAATACCACAACAACTCTTTTCCCCCCTTCATTCCACCTTTTGTAAGACAGAGTGCAAATTTTCGGCTTCCAAAGGCATCCTCGGGCAAAAATCTCTAGGTGTTGCGCTCCTGTAGGTGGACGTTGTGCGCTTGTAGCTTTCGCCTTTGTAAAATCCTTCTTGAAGTTGCACGCCTGTAAGTGGGCACTACACTCTTTCAGGCTCGCCCGACATGCAGGAGTGGCCACCTAATCGACGCCCAACCCTCGTGCAGTTGTGCCCGCTTGGTGCTGCACTCCGGCATTTGTTTCCACCGCCTGAATCTCATGTAGCTATGCCCGTCTGGTGCTGTGCTTTGGAATTTTTTTCCACTACTCGACTCTCGTGCAGCTATGCCCACCCGGTGCCATGCTCCGACATTTGTTTCCACTGCCCAACTCTCATGCAGCTGTGCTTGGCCGGTGCTGCACTCCGGCACATGTCCCACCATCCGACAACTGGGTGTTGCGCGTTCACCACTGCATATATCGCCCGACGTTGCGCCCCTGCAATGGGTGTGCAGCACTGAACCCGTTTGCGTTTAGGCCTGCCCAGGGTGCTGCGCTCCTGGCGTAAAAATGCAGCACTGCCCAGAAAGCCTGCAGAAGTGCCAAAACTTCCCGGAAAGCTTAACAAAGCTTTTTTTTTTATGTGGAAGGCACTTTTAAGAGGTATTTTCCATAATTATCACCTCTTCATGATTTTCTAAGAGATAAGGGCGCTAAGTAAATTCCTAATTTGTGTCAAAGAAAGCTTGAATAAAACTTGAAAGGAAAGCTTAAACTACTCTTTGATAAGTCTCCTAACCTTGTTTGGAAGCTCAATATCTCCTTAAACCTTTTTCCTCATTATTTCACAAAGAAAAATTCCTTTCTGTTTAAAGAGTTTGAGGGAGGGGTGACGAAAACACCATGTCTGAAGAGGAGAGGGTTAACCTAAATGAAGAGACAAGTCTAAGAAAACAGCATAAGAAGGGAGGGAATCCCAATAGTTTTGAACCCATGAGCACTGCAGAACTGACAGCCTCCCCTTCTATTTTTTCTTGTTTCCAAGAGTTAGGGTGTTTCGAGTTCTGTAACAAAGTATAAGAGATCAAGAGCCATCCTCAGTTGACCGAGTTTTTTTCCCTAAGGCTTCACAGGAATAAAGGACATCTAGCAGGGGTGAGGTTTGAGTTGACCCCCAGTGCTATCTCTAAAGCCATTGGAATACCTAGCATAGGAGAAAGGTGGTTTAAACAAAAAAATCTTGACTTGACCCATTATCATCCATTCTTAAAACCTAGTTGTCAAGCTGAATGCAAAGCCATTTTTCCTTTTTCTCATCTATTGGACAAATATGCCCTCCTCATGAAGATTATCATGAAATAATTTACCTGTGAGGGTAGGTTCTCCAGAGTCTATTCCTATCATATTAGACTCCTCATGCATTTTATTATGACATAGTTAGTGCACATGCCTTACTACCTCTACAAAAGCATTGAAAAAATGTCCTCCATCATGCGAAAGAGGCCTCGAGCCCAACAAATGTCAAGCCTATTTCATCATTCTATGATCAAGGTAATTGTCTCATACCAATTAGAGCAACAAGGCATTCCTTGGGAGGTCTTTATCACCCTGATGATTTCACAACTTCACCCTCCATCCCTCTGCAAAGTTTACCATCATCTTCTCAAAATCCTCCTCATACCCCTCCATTTCCCTCCACTAACCTTGGTTCATCTTCTTCACATGAATCACATTCCCAAATAAACCTTCTTCATACACCTTCCCCTAAGAAAAATGATCATGAGGAAAGCAGAGATGATCATGATGAGAGCACTGATGATCATGAAGAAAGAATAGATGATCATGATGAGAGCACTGATGATCATGAAGAAAGAAAAGATGATCATGATGAGAGCAATGATGATCATGAAGAAAGCAGTGATGATAAAAATGAACAAAGTAGTGAGAGAGAGTGTGATGAATATGAGGGAAAGTGTGATGAAGATAGGGGAGAAAATGATGAAGATGAGGGAGAGAGTGATGACCAAAATAATGAATATGAGGAAGAGAATAATGAAGATAAGGGAGAAGATGAAAACAGTGTGAGAGAAGATGATGAAAACAGTGAGGGAAAAGATGATGAAGAATATGGAGAGGATAAAGAAGATGGAGAGGATGATGAAGATGAGGGAGGAGATGATGAAGGCCTTGAAGAAAGTAGTGTTGATCATGAACAAAACAGTGAGAGAGAAAATACTGAGGAAGAGGGAGATGGCCAAGAAGAAAGCAGCAATGGCGAAGAACAAAACAATCAAAGTAGTAGCAGGGATAAGGATGTAGATGAAGAATAAAATAGAGGTGGGAGCAGTGATACAAATGATGGTCAAGGGATCCAAAGCAATGGGTCTCATAATGAAGAAGAAGGCTCTAAAAATACTACAGCAGGTAGTAGCGAGGAAGAAAAAGAAATCCATGACAGTGACCAAAATGACAAAGGCAGCCCACAAATGGATTTTAAAATTGTTTTCACTGATAAAAAAGATAATGAAAAAATTCCAAGGAATGAAGGCAGTGATGCAGAAGATGAAGTTGGAAATGAAAATAGTAATGCAAAGGGTGAGGAGGAGGATAGTCCTGAAAGTGAAGACAGGCCAAGCACAGATGCCTCTGATATTGCAAAAACAGAGCATAGCAGTGTTGAGGGTCTTGATAGTGACAAAAGCATGAAAGATGTTAAAAATTTTGATTCAAAGGACAACCAACAGCAAGGTAAGGAGGATATACACACAGAGAGCATTTTTCAAGGAGGAGACAGTCCTAAGATTGTCAATGATCAAAGTTTTCAAGCAAAGTTTATGGCGCCTTGCACCATCACTTATTAGAGAGGAAGGAGGCATGTGTTTTCTACCTCTAAAAGGCAAGGGGACATGCTCTCCTCCTCAAAACTAGTGAAGGAAAAAGTCTCAAAACTGGTGAAGGACAAAGTCACAAAAAATGTGAACGAAAAATTCACCAAATAGAAAATGAAGGACAAGGGTAAAAATCAAATGAAGGACAAAGGCAAAAAAGCCAATAAAGGACAAAGGCAAGAAAACAATGGAAGAAGGGGAAAGTAATCATGAGGAAGAGAGGGAATTTGAACTCATTCACATAGATAGTGATGAAGAAAATGAAACAAGGATAGTTATTTCTCTCCTACGGGACCGGAATGCACAAATTATAGACTTGGAGGTTGAGCTAGAAAGGCCAAAAGATCTTATTCATTTCCAACAGGTGCAAAACAAGCAGATGAGTGGCCAGCTAGACATCTATAAAACAAGGGTGCTAAAATATAAGAAAGAAGATCAAAGGTCACAAGTGCAGTTGGAGGAATACATGGGCACCTATGAAGAAGATGATGAGGAAGAAGGACAAGCCAGAAAGAGACCTAGGACTATGGGTCTTAGGAGAGCTTTGGCAAAACAGAAAGAGGAAGAAGCAGCCCAAGCCCAACAATTTCCACTCACCAAGCTCCTTGCCTTGGAGATTGAGCATAAAAAAGAAGCATGGATTGAAAGGGAAAATATACATTTAGAGGCTAAATTGGAGAAAGCCAAAAAAGACTTGATCTTGCAAAGAAAGATGATTGAGCACTACAAAAAGAGAAATCAGTTTGCGAGGAAAAAGCTCGAAATTGCCCAAAGGGAAGGCCCAACACCAAATTATGGAAAAGACCAAGATAGGATTGGAATATTGGCTCAATCTTCACTTCAAGTCTCTAAGGACCCTTGAGGGACCCACTCACCAAATTTAAGCAAAATTGAACAAGTTTTTTTTTTTTTTTTTGTGAAATTTTAAGCCTAGGAGCGCAGCACTCTGGGTGTTGCGCTTTTCCCTAGAGCACCTTCAGAGGGATAAAATTACATTTTTGGATTCCCCATCATGAGAGGCGTATGCTCACCACTTTTCAGCTAAATTGGAGTTGTTTTGATCCCCCAAAAGGGTCAAAAACACCCAATTTTTCACCTTTCTGCCCTCTTTTTTGAGAAAGTGTTGTGCTCCTGGAAGCTTTGACTTGTTCCACTTTTTGGGCAGCTTTTAGAGGTAAGATTGATGAAAAAAAGGTATATTGGGAAGATATACATCCACATATTTCCAACGGGCCATCACGGAGCCTTTTCTGGCATCGGGAAGGCCTCCAAAACTCCGTTGCAAAAAAAGACCTTTTTTGGTGTTGCACTTCTAGAAAATTTTCAAAATTTGAGACAGAGTGCTGCACTCCTGTGTGGTGACTGAGAAAATGTGCATTAGGAAATTTTCCTCCTATATATCAGAGCCTAAAAGTTAATTTTTTGGCTATTTTAGTCTGGAAAAGATATTTTGGAAGATATTTTGTGCCTTGGACCTTGCAAGGCCTGAAGGACAAGTTAGAATACTTGTTTTTGGCCAATAGGCTTCTAGATGCTCTAGTGAGCTCTCTTCCTCCTTGCTTGTTATATAAGCTATGATGATTCATTGTAAATAGTTGGGACTTGATGTGCTATAGAGCAATACATGGTTTATGAGCTTGAAGAAGATATTTGGTTTCATGAAGTGGATGAATGACTTGTGTGGCTTGATGTTGGAGTAGCTTGCTTGTAGGATTCCATAGCTTGGTGAATGGTGATGTTTTTCTAACTTGTTAGTGTTTTCTTGTCCTCATTTTGTTTCAGGCTACTTGTTTGCTATAGATCAGAAAAGTATAGGTTGAGATATGCTCATAGAAGCACCTCAAACCTCTTGCATGTTATATTTTTGATGTTTTCTTATTTTAGTTCATCTTAAGGAATTCTCGACTGCTCCTTAGGCCCACTAAACTTGTTCTTTGTTTCATGAATGATCAATATGTTAGCTTATAAATATGATTCATGGTATGCCCTGCTTATTTAAATTTTTCAAAAACTTATTGTGAAGCTTTCCTATGGAATACTGATTGATAAGGTTAATGCAAAGAGGTCTTGTTTCAATCTAGCCCTTTGCCCATGCTCATCAAATTGTTTCACAGTTCCCGATAGTTTGATATATGCTATTTAGGAGTTCCCTCTCCATATAGTGAATTGTTTTTTTATCTTATATGTTTTCTCAAAAAACTGAAGGTGGATTTCTAAAGTTAGGAGTTCTAATGCTTCTATGTAACACTGGGTTGTTCATCTTGTATGTTTACCAGTTTGAGTATTATTCATAGAGATTAATGGTTTTCCCCACCTCATAAGTCATTTCTTTCAGTTTATATACGTTTAAGACCTTTTAGTTTCTTCCCAAACTTAATGTTCATTACACCTCATCATCACTTTAAGAATTCACTCACCTTGCTCAATCGGCCCTGTAATACACTCTGCTTCAGCATTTAGACACCCTAGACTTCATCAGACCCCATAGCCCTATTGATTTGATATTCTCTCATTCCACCTATCCTACTTTATCATCTTACCCCAACCCAAAACAAACAAACCTACACTTAAAAACTAGCCTAAAATCAATCATCCAAAGTGAACAAGCTCACATCCTTCGCACAATAGAGAGAGCCCTCTTTGAGTCCAGGAAGGCTGGCTCCTAGGACTCCAAAGACTGGTTTGATGTTACCCTGTCATTTGGTTAGCCAATCTACCAAATCACATGAAACTAACACATCCAGTAAGACTTGATTTGAAACTGGTCTTCCTCGGCCAATTTCAACTCCTTTGGCTCCTCTACCTCTATGTGCCATCTTTATTGAAATAATAATATAAAGTGTTTTGAGCATCCTTCACCACATATAATAATATTTATATTTTAAATAAATGGATCATTCACTTTTCATCTTTTAAGTAAATGGATAATTCACTTTTCACCTTTTAAGTAAATGGAGAAATCATTTATGGAGAATTCACTTTTAAACAAAGCATTTACCAAAGCTTAAGTATAAATGAATAAGGATTCGATGCTTTCGTATGAATAATCTTATGTATAAATGAATAAGCTTACGTATGAATATCCTTCTCTCTTTACACAACATAACCTACCTTTTTTAATCCAATAAGGATTTGATGATTTCAAAATAGCACGAACTCCTTCAAATTCATTGCAAGCCCAAATTCATTCCATCAAATTTTCTTCCAAGTTATGCATAGAATTATTTTCCCATAGTGTGATTCATAGGCACACATGTAAAAATTTGTAGAAATCTCAATTCCTGACAGCGTAACAAACACTCAGTAGAAATTTCAACTCTAGGTAGCCTGTGCATGAATATAGAAATTCACAGAAATCTCAATATAATTCACAGGCAGCGTAATTAACAATTTGACTTAGCCTTACGAATTAATCATAATTATGTGTCAAAAGAAACTAACCGCTATATCACACTCATTTCATGCCCAACAACGCTTCAAAAAAAACAAACAGTGTATGCAATGTTTGAAAATGTTATTGCAACTTTTAAAAGGAGGCTTGCAGCTAATGCTCCAATTTTTCACAAGATCCTTTCAACCCACTCCAGCTCTGCACACACATTCAAAGTACTAAGCTTCATCAATTATGATCCCACAACATCTTCAAAGAAATATGTGTATAGACCAAATCAATGTTTGATCTCTTGGAAAATGGTGCGAGTCGTAGCTGCCTGCACTTGAACAAAAATTCACATTAATTCCACTATAAATTTGTAGGTCCTCCACGCTGTAAATTTCTATGTAGCAGCGTAATGCCAAAATACTTTTTTCCCTCACACAAAATTCTCAAAATTTTTACGCAATGATGATCTTAATGCGTCAAATTAATCCATTTTTCTCACACTCATTCACACACAAAGAGAAAACCATACACTCTGATACCAAAAATGGTGTAGAGGATTAACAAACTAAACACACATAAATTTTATTAATAAAAATCACACTCCAAAGCTTGAACATTGCAAATAGCTACATGGCTATTTATTTAGGATGGAAGAAATCTCTCGAATCTCTTCAAGAGAAAATTATTTCTACATATTTGGAGGAATTTGAAAATTATCCTCTCAAATTTAGGATTCTATCCTAACTTCCTAATCTCCTAATTAATTCTAGAATGACTCATAAAATCCAGAAAATTCTAGATTTATCAAATTAAATAATTAAAACAAATAAAATATTTGATGCTCCTACATCACTCTTCACTTCCCCTTTGAGACTCTTGGACTTCCCTCATGAATCTTCAACTTCATTACAAAATGAATCTTCAACTTATTTACATAATGAATCTTTACATTCCACAATTGACACTTGGAATTTCACTTACAAATTAATTACAAAGAGTATTGTGTTGAGAAGTCAACAAGAAATGTGTGTCTAGTTTAATTTTCCCTTAATTAAATTGGACAATAAATTGTAATCTTATGTCATAATCACTTGTAATAGTTAATTGAGTGTGATAGGCTCAGTTAGCTCATGAAATTAGAGTTGAGGGTGGTTGGTGAAGCATGTAGAGTGATTCTATTTGTTTTAGATTCCAAGTTGCAGTTAGTGTATTAGTTTAATGCGTGAGAAATCAGTTAACTCAATTAAGTGAGTTAAAGTCAGTCTAACTAGTTGTAATTCATTGTTGCACTAGTGAGAGGTCAAATGAATTAAATAATATTTAATTGACATGCAGTGATCTATCAAGTGATTTATGATTTACTATTAATAGCTGCATGCATGTCAGTTCTGATCAAGACCCAATTAAGACAGAGGCTAAAGGGATGTTATCTATCATTTGTATTATTAGTAAATTACCAGCATATAATTAGACAAACATCAGATTTCCCATTATGTATTGCGCAATTTTGAAAGGTTGAATTTCTTAATTAATAGGGATAAATTGTTCTTAGAATTGCGCAAGTAAGACAGGCTGAGAAGAGGCAGAAAGTTGGCTAGGTGTTGGTCGATTTTGTCTGGATCAGTGTGAGAGAGTTGGTAGAGTACAAAAGACTCTTGTGAGAAGAGTGCATTCTATTGTTTCATGATTCCTTGGTTCATTATACAATAAAGATAGAGGGGTTTTGAGCAGCAAGATTTCCCCAGGAAATATATCAGTGTTGTGCGATTGATTTTCTTCTTTCTCTTACTTGGTGTTATTGTGAGATTGTTTTTATTTTCTGCAAATATTGTAGAAGGATTCAATATCTTGTTTTAGTATATTACATGATCGGATTGAATCCATTGGTGTAATTTATACATGGTATCATAGCGCCATAAATCACTATAGTGGAGGAGAAATTGAGTTTGTATTGAACGCCATTCAAATTTGCAAAACATATTCTTTGGTGCGACAGGCGGATCAATATGGCTTTCAATAGATTAATATTGGATTATGCACTCGAGGGAAGTTATAATTATATTACATGGAAAGAAAGAATGGAGGCAGTTCTGGAGGACAACGAGTTGAAAGAATTTATCGACACTGATATTCCAAGGCCTGCAATAGTAGATGCTTCTCATCTTGATGCTTGGAAAAAGAAGGTTTCAAAGGTGAGGATGATCTTATTAGAGGGAGTTTGAGATCACATTGTCTCAATTCTCGATGGCAAGGCAACTCCATATGCAATGTGGAAGGCCTTGATAGATCGGTTTCAGAACAACAATGACCATAGAAAATTGGCATTGAAGGACAAGCTCAGGAAAATCAAAATGGAAAAAGGCGACACTATTCCAAAATACTTGACCACGTTCATCCAATGTCGAGATGATCTTGGAAGTGTCAGGATTACTGTAGCAGATGATGAATTGGTGAGCCTAACACTTCTATGCCTTCCCAAGAGCTGGAAAGTTATGAGGAATTTGTTAATGGGAGGGAGAAGCTACTAGATTGGGAGTGACTTTGGTCGGATTTGGTACAAGAATAATTCATGCAGAATACCAGGGATGGATCCTCATCCACGATATATGATGAGGAAAATTGCGCCTTGGATGGTAAGGGAAATAAGGGGAAGGGAAATAAATCCTATTCCAAATCTGAGATCGAAAAAGAAGGAAAGAAGCATGACATGTCCAAAGTGAAATGTTTTCACTGTCATGAGCATGGATATTATGCCACTAATTGTCCAAAGAAGAAGAACAACAAGAAGAAGGCTTCAGGATCTGTAGTGAGTGATTCTTTGGCATCACAGTTCGAGTTGGATTTCTCACTCATTGCATTCATGGTGTCTAGTTCAATGGGATCAGTGTGGTACTTGGATAGTGGTGCATCTTTCCACATGACGGGAGACAAAGAACTCTTTAGTAGCTTGTAGGAGAAGGATCTTCAGATACACATCGATATAGGTGATGATGGGAGGTATAGTGCTACTAGGATTGGTACGATTACTTTCTAGAGATAGTCAGGTAAAAATTTCTTATTAAAATATGTCATGCATGTACCCGGCTTGAAAAAGAATTTAGTTTCATTTTCTATGTTGAAGGATAGAGGATATGATGTGGTTTTCAGTGAATGGAAAGCATTCCTTTGTCACAAATCCATAAGACATGTTAAGAAGATTGGGTTTCGTGTGAAGAACCTCTACAAACTTGATGTAGATGGATGCACAACATTGATGAGTAAAGAAGACAAAGTGGTGAGCTGGGATGAGGGTCAATTATAGCACAAGATATTGGGCCATCTAAACCACAGTTCTTTGAAGGTCACACAATATATTTCTATGGGGCTTCCAAAGGGTACTCTTGCACAGATAGAAACATGCAAGGGATGTACCACGGGGAAATATACAAAGGTCAATTTTCATGAGAAGGAGAACCGATAAGTACAAATCCTTGAGAGATTTCACTCAGATGTGTGTTTACCATTCTCTACATCTTCTACAGAAAAGCACATGTATTATGTGATTTTTGTTGATGATTTTTCTAGAAAGTGTTGGATCTACTTCATGCAGAAGAAAGATCAGACGTTCTCAAATTCTTGTGAGTTCAAAGAACTGGTTGAGAAAGATACAAAGAAGAAGGTGAAGAATCTGTGGAGCGAAAATGGTGGTGAGTACATCTCCAATGAATTCAATAACTTCTGTAGCAAAGAATGAATTCAGAGAGAGTTTATTGTGCCTCGTAACCCACAACAGAAAGGGGTTGGAGAAAGAAAGAACAAAACAATTGTGGGTGTGGCATGAGCTATGTTACATGATCAGGGCCTACCATTGAATCTGTGGGTAGAGGCATGCAACACAATGGTATTTGTGCAGAACCGTAGTCCTCATCGAGTACTTGGCATGAGTACACCAGAGGAGGATTTTTCTGGTAAGAAACCTGATGTTTCATATTTTAAAATTTTTGGCTCATCTGTCTATTGCCATGTGACCAAATATTCTAGAAAGAAACTAGAACCAATAGTAGAGATTGAGATATTTGTGGGGTACACTGATACTCCCCACAACTATCGGGTGTATTTTTCGAACAACAGGATGACAGTTGTCAGATGGGATGTAAAATTTGATGAGGAGAAAGCCATGTGATTGTCCCTTGAGAGGGAGCTTGATTTGCATGCAGATGAGGAACTCTTGGTTCCAAAGGATGAACCTCAAGATGTGGAGCAACCACATGAGGAGGATCATGGAGTGGTGGAAGCCACTCATGCAGAGCCATCCACAAGACATGGTAGGAGGAACACCACAGAGGTTGACAGATTGAGACTTGATGCGGTAGAACATGTAGGAGCACCTACATCATATCACAGACAAAAATAGTCACCAGACAGGTATACTGGATACATGGCTCTGATGATCAAGTGTATTGTGACAGACCCATCCTCTTTTGAGGAATCAGTGCAGAAACCAACTTGGGTTGATGCCGTGGCTAAGGAGTATGAATCCATCGTTAGAAACTGTGCATGGGAAGTTGTCCCAAGACCAGACAAGAAGTCAATGGTTGGATCTAGATGGATCTATAAGGTGAAGCAGGAAGCAGATGGGAGTGTGGAGAAGTACAAGGCTAGATTTGTAGCCTGAGGATTCTCATAGGTTGAGGGGATTGACTATGAGGAAAATTTTTCACCAATAGCATGGTACTCATTGATTAGATCTATCCTTGCACTCTCAGTGCAGATGGGTTGGAAGATACATTAGATGGATGTGAAGACCGCATTTCTTAATGGATTTTTTGATGAAGAAGTGTACATTGAGCAGCCAGAAGGTTTTGAAACCTTTGACAGGGAGTCGTATTTGTGTAGACTCAAGAAAGCACTGTCTGGGCTGAAGAAAGCACCTCGTGCTTGGTACACCAGGCTTGACAAATATTTCACTGGGTTGGGCTTCACGAAGAGTGAAGCAGATGCGAACTTGTACTAGATTGTGGTTTATGGTAAGCTTATGATTATTGTACTTTATGTAGACGGTCTTATTATGACATGTGATAAGCAGCTCATAACTTCTTGCAAATAGGATCTTGCAAGAAAGTTTGAGATGAAGGACATGGGACTCCTTCACTATTTCGTTGGTTTGGAGATATGGCAGCGGGATGGGGAGCTATTTTTTTCTCAAGGCAAGTATGCCAAAGAGATTCTGAGGAATTTCCACATCGAGAGTTGTAAACCCATGGATACTCTTGCAGGAAACTGTAGGAAGGAGGATGCTACTTCAGGTGGGGTAGTGGATGCTATTGTTTACAGGCAGCTTGTGGGTTCAATCATGTAATTGGTGAACACATGACCAGACATATGCTACACAGTTAACAAGCTTAGTCAAGATATGCTTAATCTGACCAAGCTATTTTGGAAGACAGGGAAGCATGTCTTAAGATATATCAGGGGCACTAGAGAGTATGGATTATGGTATAGATGGACAGAGGGAGTGAAGCTTCAAGGCTTCACTAATGTATATTGGGTAGGAAATCCACCAAATACGAAGAGAACATCAAGAGGGATCTTCAACATAGGATTGAAAACAGTTTCTTGGTACATCAACAAGCAGAGATAAATTGCACTCAGTTTAGCCGAGGCCAAGTACATGGCAGCCAGTCAGGCGGCATGTAAGGCCATCTGAATGAGGAAGATACTTGTCAGTTTGTTTGGTCATTAAATGGATCTGACGATGATACATTGTGATAAGTAGAAATGCATAAAACTCTTGGTTAATCCAATATTCCATGACAGTTCCAAGCATATTGACATCCATTACCACCATCTCAGAGATTGTGTTCAGAGACACATTATGTTACTTCAGTACATTCCCACGGAGGATCAGGATGAAAATATTCTAACGAAGGCACTCGCTAAGAGAAAATTCAAATACCACATTGGTAGGATCGGGGTAGCTAATAATCCCTTTCTTGTTGAGAGGGAGTGTTGAAAAGTCAACAATAAATGTGTGTCTAATTTAATTTTTCCTTAATTAAATTTGACAATAAATTGTAATCTTATCCCATAATCACTTGTAATAGCTAACTGAGTGTGATATACTCAGTTAGCTCATGAAATTCAAGTTGAGGGTGGTTGGTGAGGCATGTAGAGTGATTCTATTTGTTTTAGAGTCCAAGTTGAAATTAGTGTATTAGTTTAATGCATGAGAAATCAGTTAACTCAATTAAGTGAGTTAAATTCAGTCTAACTAGTTGTAATTGATTGTTGCACTAGTGAGAGGTCAAGTGAATTAAATCAGATTTAATTCACATGTAGTGATATGTCAAGTGACTGATGATTTACTATTAATAGTTGCATGCATGTCAGTTCTGATGAAGACCCAGCTGAGATAGAGGTTAAAGGGATGTTATCTATCAGTTGTATTATTAGTAAATTTTTGGTGCACAATTAGACAACCATAGGATTTCCCATGATGTATTGCGCAGTCTTAGAATTTCGTAAGCAAGGCAGGCTAAGAAGAGGCAAGAAGTTGGCTAAGTGTTGGTTGATTTTGTCCAGATCAGTGTGAGACAGTTGGTAGAGTGCAATAGACTCTTGTGAGAAGATTGCATTGAATTGTTTCATGATTCCTTGGTTGATTATATAATAAAGATAGAGGGGTTTTGAGCAACAAGCTTTCTCCATGAAAAATATCTGTGTTGTGCGATTGATTTGCTTCTTTCTCTTGGTGTGATTATGCGATCATGTTTATTTTCCCCAAATATTGTAGAAGGATTCAGTATCTTTTTTTAGTACATTACATGATCAGATTGAATCCATTGGTGTAATTTCAACATATTACGATATAATCGCACCCATATAGGTCAAAATTGGGTAGAGCTAACTAGGCAACCTAATAAGACAAAAGAGGTTAATTGTGAGTTTGGGGGAACTCCAACTCAACAACTTACACTTGTTTTTTCTCAGTGACTTAATGGTGCTAAGCTTTTTACTGTGTGATGACATTCCCAAATTTTGTGATAGTGTCAATCTAGAATCATACTCTAGCCTCCATGGCATTTGAGTGCATTGATTTGGAACTAGTCTGTGTTCCCCTTTTTAGCAGGATCAACATAGTGTTGTTTTGGACAGGGCCACCAATGTACTTCTTCGTGTTTTGCCTATTCACTTCAAGGTCTTCCCTAGTAGCGATATGTGTAAAATTCTCCAAGTATTCTCCAATTTCCCACCTGACCTGATTCGTGCATGTTGTAGCATACAAAAACCCCCCATGTTTTTAAAAGGTATAATAAATAAGTGGACCCTTTATGCTTTTTTTTAGGTTTAAATCCTTTTTATTTTTTGTTTCAATTAAAACTAAAGGGAAATTCAAATTTAAAAATCCTAAAGAGAAAGCCAAAGTAAATTACTTTTCCAAATAATCCTTTTGGGGATAGCTTCATCAAAGCCTATTATTAAAACGTTATGAGATATTACTTCTCTGAGATCCGAACTCCCGAGGTTCTGACATAATTCATGTTTTGATTTTGGTATATTGGGCCTTTTTCATATTGGGACTTAGCTATATTGTAACTCTCATTTAAAAAAAATTATGATATTATTGTTTTCCGTGTATTCTTATACATGGAACTTATATATATCGAAACATTAGTATCTCAGAGCCCTCGCATATTAGAATATTTTGAATCGGTCCTTTCGCATATCAAACCTCACACATCTCGGAAGTTTCATATCAGGATCTCAAATGTCGAGACTTTGTATATCGAGAAGTCCCCGTGTCGTAACTATATCAAATTTCCCTTTGACATTCTTCGTTCTGATACATGACATGGCATTGTCGCATGGTTCCATTTTCATTCACATAAGTGATTTAATGCTTTAGTTATTTACCTAGAATGAATTAAATTTCACATTTAATAAAATTTAGTTTTTGTAATAGATTTTTAATCAAGCAATTTTTAAGCATTCTTCCCATTTTTACACCTTTTGTTGTTGAAATGGCACCCCAAATTGGGGATTCTAATTTAATTTTCCCTTAATTAAATTCAAAGAGAATTTTTAATTTCATCTCATGACACCTTGTATTAATTAACTAAGTCAGAATGTATGAGTTAGCTTAGGAAATTCGAGTTGAGGGTCTAAGAGGATGCATGTAGAGTTCTCTGATGATTTAAGGGGGTCCAGTTATAGTTATTTGTGAGTTTTAATTAGTTAATTCAAGAAATTGAGTTAAAATCAGTTTAACTAGTTCTAACTGAGTGATGAGGTAGTGCGAGGTCAGGTGAATTAAATCTGATTTAATTCACAAGTAGTGATCATTCAATTAACTGATAATTCACTATAAATAGTCATTTCATGTCAGTTCTAAGGAAGGCCCAGTTGAGACTGAGGTTAAAGGGATGATAACTATCAATTGTATAATTAGAAAATTGTACAGGTCAGTTATAGAGTCATATGGAAGCCTAGGAAAGATTGTGCAATCAAACCAAGGATTTTCCTATTTAATAAGGATTTAATTCATCAAGGAATGTGTGAGCAAGGTAGGCTAAGTAGAGGTAGAGAATTGGCAAAGTATTTGTCCAATTTTTCCTAGATCAGAGTGAGACAGTTGTTAGAGTGTAGGAGTTTCTCTTGAGAGAGAAATAACTGTATTGTTTCATGATCCTAAAATTTATACAATTTAAAGATAATGAGTTTTTAGACAGTATGATTTCCACAGATACATCTTTTGTTGTGCAATTGATTGCCTCTTTCTCTTACTTGTTATGTGATTGTGTGATCATGTTCTATTTCTGCAAATTGTACAAGGATTCAGTATCTTGTTTTAGTACATTACGAGATTAGTTTGAATCCCCTTGTTAGATTTTATACATGGTATAAGAGCACCAGAAATCACAATAAGAAGAGAAGAACATAGTTTGTTTTGATCAAGTTCAAATTTGCAGATTTTTTCTTTGGTATCCAGCAACAGATCGAGATGTCTTTCAAAGGCTTGAGACTCGAATATGCACTCAAGGGAAATTAGAATTATATTGCATGGAATGACAGGATGGAGGAAGTGCTTGAGGACATCATACTGAATTATTTCATAGATACTAATGTCCCGCAACCTGCAACAGTAGATGCTCAAATTCTTGATGCATGGAAGAAGAATTTAGCAAAGGAAAGGAGGATCTTGTTAGAGGGAGTTCAAGACCATATTGTCTCAAGCCTCCATGGGAAGGTGACTCCATATGTGATGTGGAAAACCTTAACAGATCTATTTTAGAATAACAATGACTAGAGGAAGTTGGCACTGAAATACAAGCTTAGGAAGATCAAAATGGAGAAGGGCGACACGATCCAAAAATACTTGACAAGGTTCACTTAGTGGAGATGAGCTTGGAAGTGCTGGGATCACTGTTTCCTCAAATGATTTGGTGAGCCTAGCTCTTCTAGGCCTTCCCAAGAGTTGGCATAACTACCATGACTCTGTTATTGGGAGGGAAAAGCTACCATATTGGGAGCGACTATGGTCTGATTTGGCATAAGAAGAAATTCAGCGGAGCACCAGAGATGGATCCTCATCAAACAATCATGATGAGGAGAATTGTGCCTTGGCTAGTAAAGAAAATAAGGACAAGGGAAGGCATCCCATTCCAAATATGAGGCCAGTAAGGAAGGAAAGAAGTGATTCTTTTCAAAGGTGAAATGTTTCAACTATCATGAGCATGGACATTATGCCGCAAATTGACCACAAAAGAAGAAAAAAAATAAGGACTCAGGAGGAGCAGTAGGTGAAGCATTGGCTTCATAGTTTGAGTTGGAATTCACCCTGATCATATGCATGGTGTCATCAGTGATGGGATATGTGTGGTACTTGGATAGTGGAGCCTCATTCCACATGACCAGAAACAAAGAATTATTTAACAACTTGGAGAAGAAGGATCTCTAGATGCACATAAAGATGGGTGATGACGGGGGGTATAACACTGCCGGTATTGGTATAGTTACCTTTCAAAGAGAGTCAGGTAAACCCCTCATACTGAAATATCTTATGCATGTAACTGGTTTAAAGAAGAATTTGGTTTCTACTTCTATGTTGGAAGATCATGGATATGATGTGATTTTCAGTGAAGGAAAGGTGTTCCTTTGTCACAAATCCATGGGATAAGCGAAAAATATTGGGGTTTGAGTGAAGAACATCTACAAACTTGATGTAGATGACTACGCAACATTGACCAGTAAAGCAGAGAAGGTGGAAAGCTAATACATCACTGATTTATGGCATAAGAGGTTAGGCCATCTAAACCACAACAATTTGAGGATCATGCAACATATTTCTATAGGACTTCCAAAGGGTGGACTTGTGCAGAGAGACACATGCAAGGGGTGCACATTGGGGAAGTATACCAACACTACCTCTCACAATAAGGAAAAACGAGCATCGGAAATCCTTGAGAGAGTTCACTCAGACATGTGTGGACCGTTCTCAATAGCTTCCATAGAAAATCACAGGTATTATGTGATTTTTGTTGATGATTTTTCAAGAAAGTTTTGTATTCACTTCATGCAGAAGAAAGACCAGATTTTCTCCAAGTTTTGTGAGTTCAAGGCACTTTTCAATAAATATACAGGGAATAAGGTGAAGGCTCCGAGGGGCAACAATGGTGTAGAATACATCTCTAATGAATTCAAGAACTTTCATTCCTTATAAGGAATTTAAGGAGAATTGATTGTACCTCATAGCCCACAACATAATGGGGTTGCAGAAAGAAATAACAAAACTATTGTGGGAGCAACACGAGCTATGTTGCATGATCAGGGACTACTGTTGCACCTGTGGATGGAAGCACGTAATACAACAATATTTTTTCAGAACAGGAGTCCTCATTGGATACTTGGAATGAGTACACCTCAGCTAAGAGACCAGATGTGTCATATTTCAATTTTTTGGTTCATATGTTTATTGCCATGTGACCAAAGATGCTAGGAAGAAGCTAGAGGCAATAACTGAGTTGGGGATATTTGTGGGGTACACTGATACAACTCACAACTATCGGGCTGAAGGAAATGAAGGACATGGGGCTCTTGTACAATTTCCTTGGATTGGAAGTCTCAACAAGAAAGTTTGAGCAGAGGCAAAGAATTGGCTAAGTATTTGTCCAATTTTTCCTAGGTCAAAGTGAGATAGTTGGCAAAGTGCAGGAGTTTTCATTGAGAGAGAAAGCATTGTATTGTTTCATGATCCTTAAATTTATACAATATACATATAGCGAGGTTTTAGGCAATGTTATTTCCCTAAATATATCTTGTGTTGTGTGATTGATTGTCTCTTTCTCTTACTTGTTATGTGATTGTGCGATTGTGTTTTGTTTCTGCAAATTGTAGAAGGATTTAATATATTGTTTTTTTACATTACAAGATCAGTTTCAATCCCCTTGTTAGATTTTCTACATTTGTGAGTGTTGTAAATTTTGTTTTCGCTAAGTCTTTGCTTCTGTCTCCTAAAGGAAAGTTCTAATTCTCAATATTTAGAATAGATGAAGAAAGGCACTAGATAAAAGAAGAAGGCTCTGCAATAGAAACCTGATGGTCCATTTCTTGAAGATGTGGATGATAAATCTCTAAGAGAAGGATTGTTCTCAAATACTTTCTATACCAAATATGATGGAATTCCTTCATGGGAATCAATTTATTAGTGTTTTCAAAGTGAGAACCCCAAAGTTTCTGTCAGGATAGTCATGGATGATGATAGTATCCCAGTCATGGAAGCCATTGCGAGCGATGTCACTAACACTTTCCCTCACAAAATTGTAGCTAGGCCATGATTGTTGCCTTACACAGACATTTTAAATTGGTTGGTCAAGAATTTTTACATTTATGATAGGCGTATTCAGTCTAGAAGGGGTACAATAATTGGGTATTTCACAAATAAGGATTTACAGAGCATGTATCATTTTCCAAATTCTCATTATATTTATAATAAGGATTATATAAAGGATTTCATAAAGGTGCATGGGAACCAGTTAGAAAAAATTATACCTTCGAGAAAAGACCCAAAAAATCATAAAGCAGATGAATACGGTAAGTAATCACTCGATTCCCTTGTTTCTCTTTTCTCCCAAGTTGCAGCTATGATATGTCGGTTGCATGCAATCCCTGATGTGTCAAAATTCCCCAACACCTGGGTACCCCTAATTGATGGGGATTTTGAAGGATATATATTTGGCTGGGCCACTATACTTTCCAATAATTTGGCTGCTGATATCTTAGCATTTAAACAAGATAGGAATATTTATGAAGAAAAGTTCCCCCCTTTTTATACGTCAGCCTATGCTATGGATGAATTGTGTTTCTCTATGGATTTACCTACTATGGGTTGGAAATGGACCATTCAGGATCCCAAACCTATCCACATTTACCATGATCTCCTATGTGAATTGAAATAAATTGACCATCTCTACCATATTTGTCAGAGAGTCATGATTCCAATATATGAAGCCATCTTTGAGTCTCGACCACCTAAAATGTCATAGGAAGCTATGGATGACCTACAAAGTGTTGGAAATTGGTTAGAAGAAGCATTTTTCACTTATTTTAGCATTTGGGTTGCTTCGCTTATCCCCATGTGTTGCCTTTATTCATACCCAATAAGTTAGTCAACAGGGAGGTAACATATCAGATACTATGTTATGGTATATCTAAATCCTTGAGAGAATCTAATAAAAGGGTATGGCCTATTTTCCTTGCAAGGTTTGTTATATTTTCTGTAGCCAATTCTTGTCATATCGAGAAGGAGATCCTTTCCATTCAGATTCTAAAATTTCCCACTATTTCCAATAGATAGTTTGATCCAGATTCAGTGGTGAAGAATTTCACTACATCTCAAGGAATCAGGAAATTCATTCATGAAGTAGAAAAAATTGATGATCTGTTTGTATAGTATTCATCCTATGCTACAATACTATGAAGAATGGAGGAACAATTTACTGTAGAGGAGAAAAAACAATTTATTTAATACAACAATTCTCAGATGGATAATATTCCATTAATTTTTATATAGTTACCTCAAGAGAAGTCATAAATGTCCACATAAGGTTATTCCTCCTAAGGACCAGGCTGAAGTTGTTATAATTTCTACTCCACCTTAGATTGATGAATTTATTTTTAATATTGAATTAAATGATGCATGGAATGAGTTCAAGAAGGCTATAAATCCTAAGATCGAGGCCCAAAATTTATTTTCTCAAAACTGTGACTCCTTCATAATAAGTGGATGTTCATGGTACTACTAAGAATGTTGGAAAAGATACCATATCAGAGGAAGTTACTGATAAGTATTCCATTCATGATCATAAATATGTTGAGGTTATTTTTACTTTCCATACCTCAAAGGTTACTCTCAATGTAAAGGAAATTCCTCCTTTAGATATATTTTACATTCCTCAGCATAAGGTAGTGGTTAAGAGATTAAGAAAGAAAAGAATGCTCGAGCAATCTCAGTCATTGGTTCCTAGCAAGCTTTGTTCCTTTGAAGTCTTGTAGGAAGGTTCCTCTGCTACACATTTTGAAGAGTTAGGAAAATTGACTCAATTTTTAGGAGCATATGCCTATGCCACAATAGATAAAGTATCAAAAGTCGAAGAATTCCTGAGAGAAAAAGAATATAATATTGCCTCATTGGAATAAGAACTTTATTCCGAAAAGTAGACGATTACTGAGAAATTGTAGAAGCAGATAGCAGAGATGCAAAATAAATTTAATACTTTGAAATTACAAGATGAAAAGGAAATGTAGGAGAAATGTGTTCAAGTTAAGGATATGCATAAAAAATAGAAAAATTGAGTTTTAATTCTCAACTAACATAATTTAAGAAGGAATCCAAAGAATTAAATACCCTGCTTAGGAATCAATAGAAGATCTTCTGCAACAAGCTCATGTTGATTTATGATCAATGCAAGATAGGAAACTCTCTAGTGGATCAATCAAATTGAATGATGAATTACTTTGATGAATTCAATGATCAACTGACCGATTTTCTGAGATGGAAAGAAGGTAGAGAAGGTAGAGAGGAAAATCTGCCTAAAATCGATGCAACATAGAAAACAATAATTTTTCGAGAGTGGGAAATTAGAATGAAACAAGTTGAGGTTGCAATCAATGAGGCCCGAGATATATCTTGTTTTATCATTAAATTTTTCAATGATACTCCGTGGAAAGAAGATACGATTTAAAATTTTTCATAGGATTCGCTTCTGGATGCAAAGACCTTAATGAAGACTTGGGTGGAATAGAGAAAAACAATTATGGAAAGAATCGAGCATTTATCCAAAACTAACCTTAAGAATCATTGGTAGTTTTTTTTTAACCCTCACAACCAATGTTTGGTGCTTCACTATTTGTCCAATGTTTCTACACAGATGCTGCCACCATTGAAGTCAACCATTTTCACTAGTCAGATGAAAATCAAGCCTACAAATCCTTCAGAACTGATGATCCTATTGGACATTTTCACGTTGTCGCAACTTATTATTTGACAATCCTCATCCTATATTCAAAGGTTGTTGCAACAATTCCCTAATTTGTTTTTACTTTTTATTTTTGTTGAGGGATTTAAGGAAGAGTTTTTTTTATATCCCTTGTATTAATACTATATATCCCCCTCTTAGAGATGGGGAAATGGGTTCTAAATTTTTGAAAAGAAAGGGGTTCTGGATTTTTTAAAAGAAAGGACTTCAAATTTCACTATTGTATTTTAAGTTTTTCTTAATATAATCTAAACAATTTGCAGTTCCAGTATGAGCATATCTACAGTTTATCGGGTACTTCTAGCCAATGTTTCTATGTTTTTTCTTTGAAAGGGATTTTTTTTATGATATTGTTCACATATATGAATGCTAGTTAGTCTTGTATGATCATTATTGGCATGTTTGATTGAAATTTAATGTTATTGTGAACAACGAAACTATTAGAATATGTGATGATTTAATTAAATTAATTAAAATTAAATATTTAATTTAATTAATTAACTTTAAATTAGGTTAATGTCGTGACTTCATAATAATCTATATTGTTATGTCATTTTTGACATATTTCTAGCACATATGTCCTCATCTTACCCGAGTGTTATAAGAGGTTGTAGTAGCTTATAATTTGAATGTTAGCTCATATTAATATCTGTTAAGATATTTTATTTACCATCATCCATCCCAAATCATATAGCTTTTGTTTAAGGGAATTTGGTTTGGTAAATCTAGTCGAAGCAACTATTCCAAATCGAAAAGGGTTTAATTGGGACCCCGACCGGGTGGTTTTCCCCCAATGTTGATGAAGACTATTCAGACCATAAAAACTATGTTTTTCCTAAGTGAGTGAGCCAACTGATGGTATCTTGTGTGTTTTCACCAATAAATCCACGTTGTTATATAATCGTTCATATGAGGTCTGAATGTTGGCAATGAATGAGGTGAGTTTTTTGTTATTCTGGATGAGCATCCAAACATTTTATTTCTCCATTTCTACCTCTTTCCTTGTATTCTTCCCTAATTTAGGCAGTGCCCCTTTGTACTTCATTGACTATTCATGCATGACAACAATAGCTTCTTGTACAAACTTAAGAGTTTTGACATAATCTTTACACTTCTGATGCAAGTCGTGCAAGTGGAAAAATTCCTTATGCACGATAATGAGCTCCTCTTAAAGATTTCGCATGGTCTCTCCCAGTGTCAATACTTCGCCGAGTATCACTGCCTTCAGTTCTTCTAGATAGACCTATGTGGGAGATGCATTCTATACCTCTCCTTAGAGATATTCAACGTCTTTCCTTGTAACTTGCGATTTCTTTACCAAATTTTTTTTCTCGACCATCAGATACTCAATGTTTGAATTTGCTACAGTTGCAAAGGCCAAGTTGGATGTGGAAATGGCATTGGGATTCCTTCTAGTGTATTCCAAAAACACCGTGTTGGGTGCAATATATGGCATATTAATGGAAAAACATTTAATTTTCAATCCAGTAGTTCACGAACTTCGAAGCGTAGCACTTGAAATGCCAGAGAGAGCCCCCAACAACCTGCAAATAAAATTCTTGCCTAACTTGCGCGTCAATCTCAACAAATCAAATTGGATCCTGCATTTCAAATGAAACTTGAGAAAACAACAATCCTGATAATTGAAAACAAGTTTCGATCAAACATTTGAAAAATAAAAGGCAATCCTGCACTATTAGAAATTGTGAATGGAAATCCTAATTATTAGCAAACAAAAGGTAAATCCTAAACTATTGTTTGATTAGAAACCATGCAATGCCTGAATAACATCGAAAAGGAAGACTGTAAATGCTAAAATAAATTCAAGATTGATTCAAAACCATTCCCTATGTAAAGAAGAACTTTAATTCACACTAATTATGTCTAATTCACCTCTATGTAACAAAACCATTTAATAAATTAAGATATGATTTGTTAAAATCATCATCAATAATTATTAAATACTATGTAAGAATATTGTGTGGACAAGGTCAAAACACAAAAAACTCTCGATCATACTATAGTAATTGTCATGTCCTTGGAGTAAATGACACCCGGAAGGAAACACATCAAATGCACATTCAAAATAGAAATATGTAAATTCACGGTTTATCATTTATCGAAAAATGTATGCATTATTGCATGCTTCAAAATCATAGAGTTCTTCCAATAATGATAAGTAGGGCTGGCAGATCGAATTATCAAGCCCTCAACATGTTTTGGGACCAATGTGAATATTCAGAACTTTAGAATAATTTCAATGGATAAAAAATGCACCAGCCCCTATAGCTTGACAATAGATACCCTACGCATCCTTTATTGTTGTCATTGGTGCAATTTTATAAAAACTCAAGTTCTAGTCGATGCATGGTCATTGCCTAGAGAAACAAAGTCTCATAAGCCAAAGTATAAATTAGAACGAGAAATCCAAATTGTGCCTTGCACAACATGAATATGAATAATTCAAATGAAGAACGATAGATCACTCGCCTAACATTTTTCATACAAATTCATTCAATACCAAGTGACAATTTCTGCAAGTAAAGTAAAAAAGAGAAAAATGAGAATTCTTTTAAAAGACCCTATAGACCTAACATTAAACACATCATTCCACACAGTAAATTACAAATTAAATGCAATACAACCTAATCCTGGAAAATTCAGAGTGGTGTCGAGCTGGTCTGGCAGCCAACCCAGCCAGCTCGCACCCTTTGTCAACGATCTAGTTCACACAGAGATTATAATCATAAAACACATAAAATAATTTAATATAACATAGCTTGAAATTCCTTGATTAATATTTAAAATCTCATTCTTTACATGGTGTAAGAAAATATTAGACTCCAACAAACAGAGGGAGCAATCCGTAGATTAGCTATGCTTGCATAATGCTACATTAGGACCATCTCCTCCCCCTCATCATCATGCATGTCTCTAGGTGATCTATGAGTTTATATAGATATTGAAATTAAAAATCGGGCTATTAACAAGCTAATCAAAATATAGAAGGTACAAATCATAACAATTTTCCATGAATAAAATCGGATTTGGTTATGGTGCAACTGAATGTCGAATAGAGGAGCTCAATTTGGTACATGAGGGTCTGTTTTGGCAAATGGATCCTTTTTTCTCTGTCTGAGGTTGATGATGAACAAAGTGAAATTTTGACCAATAATTAATTCCAAAATATCCTCGAAATTCTATTCAAATAGTCAACTAAGTAATGTTGACCAGATTTCAATAATTAAAGTAGTATATGCAATCATTAACTCCAGTTCATGAACATGAGTGCGTTGCAGGAATTAATGCGTGGTGTAGTAACTTGATTATTGGTGTAGGAACTTGATGCATGGTGTAGGAATTTTTCAGTGTGCAAGAATCCCATAGTAAACTAGTGCAAGAACCCCAATTGGTACAGGAATCTGCTGCATAGTACAGGGAGGTGAATGCAGGATCAAGGTCTGTTGGCATATCCATAAAAATATAATCAACTCAATTTTAAACCTGCAAACACATAAACTATTATTAGTGATGATTTTAATGTTTAAATGTCCTTAAAGCAAGGGAATCATGGAAAATAGTCAACACATACTCTATGGTCTCCGAGAATGCACAAAACCATAACCATTCAAACTAAACAAAAGCATGAGGGATTTAGAGTAAAATGTGATATAAAGAAATGAAAAACAAAGGCCTAACATCCCCCCATGTTGACCATCTTGCATGTCCTCATGCAAGGAAATCACTTATTGTATTGTCGCTCCCTTGCAAAAAAACAAGATTAAAACATTTATGGGCACTCGTAATAATGTTCCTACAATTTTGTGTGATAAATAATTTCTTTGCTAGATAGAGCTTGTTATAAGAAAAAAGTATATGTTGGACTCTTTATTTATTTAGACTGATTTCAGGAAATTCTAACACAAGTGATTCCATAGTAATACTAAATTGCAAGGATGTTGTTATTACTTGAATGAAATAACAAACTATTAAAATTTTCACAAACATCTCGGGGGCATCCTTGATCAGAAGTTTCACTTTAATATCCTCATTGTAAACATGAGTGACATGATTTGAAAGCCGTGTTGCTAAAAGTATATAGAATAATACCTTCCCACAGGACTATATTACCATTATCCACATATAGTTGAAGATCCTCTTTTCTTGGCAAAGTGAATTACCTTCACTAAGGGTCTCACGTCCATAAAAAAAAAATATTCCAAAAATATGGAACTCCAAGGCATAACACCAAAAGGATATTGAAGCTATTATCAAAGAGATAGGATAATGAATTTAGGGAAAGACAAAAGCAACCAAGTATATCATAGTTTAAAATTAACTTTAATACCATAGGCATGGCCCCGCTGCCAGCAGGCGTCAATAGCCTCAACATGGATGCCTTTTAACCCCATGAAATTTTTGTATCCCATCTATTACATATAGATTCAGAGTCATTTGAAAGAATTTAAATTTTTTTTGAAATTAATTTAAGGCCATTGTCCTAGCTTGGTAACTAGCTAATGACAGTGCCATTCATAAGAACTAATAAGAAATAACAAGTCGGCTTGTGACGAGACCTCTTGTCTTCCATATTTTCAACTAAAAGCCATTACCCTGGCTTGGTGACCAGGAGTAGTAATGTCGCTCTCATTAGGTCCCATGATCACAGTAGGTCGACTCGTAGTGAGACCTCCTATCCATCAATTAATCTATATTATGAAAAAAACTATGATTATAATCAACCTTAAACAGGTTACTTAATTTTTGGGGAGGTGATTCTGCTCCTTAAGAGCATAGGATGGTGTGAAATTTTTTTAATTACTAATATTTACTAGTTGGTCCTTGTACCCTGAAGACTCATTTTAAATAGAACATCTTAGACAATGACTAAAAAATTCCTCAAATAGATCATGCCAGCCTTCTTATGAAATCTTGTTAGATTTTTGTAGGCGTGGTCCACCATAGGAGGATTCTCATGAACACCTTTGAAGAGGAACTTGAAAAGGTTTCCTGGATGATAGTTTTTTAGAATGAATATGTGAGAAGTATGTTATGAAGTATTAAAAATAACTATAACAATAGCCCACACTGACATTATTGGTCAATAATCAAAGTCACTTTATAAAATATGAGGCATTAAGAGTGAATTTCTTCTCACAAGTCTTACCACTAGCGTGCTTAATGAAAAATATTTTAATAGTTTTCCCTTAGGGAATCACAATTTAAAGAGTGCTACTATACAATTTTATTTCATATGGCATCTTTATTCATTGCTCTTGTATTAACCTACCCTATTTTAAAGAGAGGAAGATCGCTTTTAAGTGTATGTGTACTTCCAATGTAGCCATGTGCATAAAAAAATGATAAATATACTCACACTTAGTTTTAAAGAATAAACTTCAAGACATACAAAAGTAGGAGCAACCAATTTCTTTAATTGATATGGTACCAAGAGTTGTTGAATGATGAGGGAATGATGTGTGCTGATGACTGCCTGAAACCAGGATTCAATGAGATCCACATATTGATGATTCTCCAACTCGTACAAATATTCCACAACTTTATGAACACTCGCTTGGAGGAATATTGAATCAGGTGAAAGAAAAAAGGAAAATCCCTCAAGTTCGTGCTCAAATATCTTCTTTTCAAATTAACAAGAATGGTTAAGGGAAATTATGGGGTTTTGAGTTTCAACAACAATTTTAGAATAGGTTTCAATCAAATATTTCTCTTCTAATGGTCTTTTAGTGAAGGCTTCTTCCCGAGATAAAGGTTATGTGGTAATGGGGAAAGTTTCCAAATTTTCTCCCTTCCCCAATATGGAAGATGTAATTTTTCGTTCAATAGCAGAATCAAAAGGAAGAATAAGTGTTTAAAATTGTTGTGAAACCTGCTGGTTTGGATTAGGGGGACTATGGTTTGGACTAAGGCTTAAACTAGGCTTAGGATTTGGGTTAGGGTTTGAACTAGGGTTAGGTCTAGGTCTTGAAGTAAGGTTAGGGCTATGGTTTAAATAAGGGCTAGGTCTAACGTTTGAATGAGGGTTAGGTTTAAGGTTTGAATGAGGGCTAGGCTTATGGTTTGAATTAATATTTTGACTAGGGTTAGGTCTAGGGTTTGAATTAATGTTTTGACTAGTGTTAGGTCTAGGGTTTCAATTAATGTTTTCAATAGGGTTAGGATTAGGGATAGGGTATGGGTAAAGATAAGGAGTATGGTATGGATTAGGATAAGGGGTTGGGTATGGATTAGGGTAAGATTTCACAGGTAACTGGGACCATGGAGGAGAACACCTTGATAACGCATTGAATGAAAATTGTGATTGTTGTTGTTGATTAAGTAATTGATTTTGCATGAAAGACTTTTCTAGAGAAAATGCTCCAAACCATTCTTGAGGACAAGGATATATCTTACTCAAAGAAGAGGGACAAGGAAGGGGCCACTGTGGCCATGAAGTAGGGTATTCAATTGGAGGAGGATTAAAAGTTTTCCATGACATTGCAGGATTATAAACATGTTGAGGAACTTGCTCAGGAGAATAAGCATTAATCCAAGTATTTAATGATAATAAGTTTTGATTTATACCTGGAAATTGATTTGATTCCTTACTTGATTTCCTAAGCACCTTTAGTAATCCTGGTAGTGATGGGGAATGTTCTATTGAATGAGCCTCCTCAAAAATTCCGCAAACTTTTGGGCTACTAAGTGGACACCTTCCAAGGAAGTTCTTCTTCATACAATTAGCGCAAAATATTAATATTGGTTCTTCATCCTTCTTTTGTTCTTCCTACAAATCATCCAACTTTGAAATCAAATATTTAATAATATTATTTTTATGTTCAAGAAAAATATTAAATTATGCACTTGTGGGTTTTTCATTGGATGATTTTTATATCTCTATGGAAACATCAAAACTCCTCATTGAATTATTTCTCAAAATACCATTTTCTTGTTTTCAATAAAGCCAATCGATACATTCGTCAGCACAAGAATAATGTATATATATGAAGGGGGGTTCTTACAGCACCAGAGAAAATGAAAAACCTTAAAATATCCAATAAATAAATAAATTCAAATAACATAAATTTGCAAGAGAAACTTGGTGAAAAATAAACCAAATGCAACAGGTCACCAAGGTCAATCCCCTGAGTGCCTCCCCAGCAACGGTGCAAAAATTTTGGGTGCAGTATATGGCATATTAATGGACAAACATTTAATTTTCAATCTCATATTTTGTGAACTTCAAAGCATGGAAATGCTAGAGAGAGCCCCAAAAAACCTGCAAATAAAATTCTAGTCTAACTTGCGTATCAATCTCCACAAATTAAATTGAATCCTGCATTTCAAATGAAACTTGAGAAAACACCAATCCTGACAATTGAAAACAATCTTCGATCAAACATTTGAAAAATAAAAGGCAAACCTGCACTATTAGCAATTGTGAAAGGAAATCCTAATTATTTGGAAACAGTAGGTAAATCCAAAATATTGTTTTACTAGAAACCAAGCAATGCCTTAACAACATAAAAAAGGAAGATTGTAAATGTTGACATAAATTCAAGATCAATTCAAAACCATTCCCTATGTAAAGAATAAATTTAATTCAAATTAATTTTGTCTAGTTCACTTATGTGTAACAAAACCCTTTAATAAATTAAGATATGGTTTGTTAAAATCATCATCAATCATTATTAAATACTATGTAAGAATATTGTGTGGACAAGGTTGAAACAGGAAACAGTCTCACTCATACTATAACAATTTTCATGTCTTTGAAGTAAATGACACCTGGAAGAAAACTCATCAAATGGACATTCAAAAGATGAATATGTCAATTCATGGTTTACCATTTATCGAAAAATGTATGCATTACTGCAAGCTTCAAAATCATAGAGGACTTCCAATAACTATAAGTAGTGCAGGAAGATCGAATTCTCAAGCCCTCAACATATTTTGGGACTAATGTGAATATTCAGAACTTTAGAATAATTTTGATGGCTAAAAAATGCACCACCCCCTGCAGCTTGACAATAGACACCCTGCACATCCTTCATTGATGTCATTAGTTCGATTTATAAAAACTCAAGTTCTAGCCGAATCAAAAGATGCATGGTCATTTCCTAGAGAACCAAAGTCTCATAAACCAAAGTATAATTTAAAACAAGTAATTCAAATCATGCCTTGAACAACATGGATACACATAATTCAAAGGAAGAACAATAGGTCACTGACCTAGTATTTTTCATACAAATTCATTCTATAGTAGTGAATTTCTGCAAGTAAAGTAAAAAAGAGCAGAATGAGAATTGGTTTAAAATACCCTACAGATATAACATTAAACAAATCATGCCACACAGTAAATGAAAAATTAAATTCAATCCAACCTAATCCTGGAAAATTCAGAGTTGTGTCGATTTGTTCTAGCGAACAACCCAGCCAACTTACATCCTTTGTCAACGATCTAGTTCACATAAATATTATAATCATAAAAGGCATAAAATAATTTAATAGAACATAGCTTGAAATTCCTTGATTAATCTTTAAAATCTCAGTCTTTACATGGTGTAGGAAAAATTTAAACTCTAGCAAACAGAGGGAGTGATCCACATATTAGCTATTCTTGTGTAATGTTACATTGGGACTATCTCCTCCCCCTCTTCATCATTCCCAGCTCCAGGATATGTCTGATTTAAATAAATATTAACATTACAAAACGGGCTATTAACAAGGAAATAAAAATACATAAGATACAAATCATAAAAAATTTCAATGGATAAAATTAGATTTGGTTATGGTGCAACTGAATGTCGAATAGAGGAGATTAATCTGGTACATGAGGGTATTTTTTGGTAAATGGCTCCTCTTTTCTTGGTTTGAGGCTGATGATGAACTAAGTGTGTGTTGAGATTCAACAAGAAGATTCAGCACCCACCTATGCATTAAGAACTTGGTTGCATTCAGCACCTGGTTGCATTAAGCACCCACACTAGGGTGGGGCCCACAATGATATTTTTGGGTGAAGATATATTTGTATTATCCGTTAATTAAGATAGACATTAAACTGTAATATATTCTCAATGTGGACTTAAATGAGTTAACTAAAAGTGATACATTTAGTTAGCTAGTGGATTTAGAGTTAGAGGTTGGTTGGTGGGACATGCATAGTAATTCTAGTTGTAACAGGGTTCAAAGTGCAGTGGTGCATGAGTTGGTGCAAGTTGTAAATATTTTAACTCAATTAAGTGAGTTAAACTCAGTTGTGCTAGTTGTAACTGAAGATACACTAGTGAGAGATTCAGTGAATTAAATATTAATTAATTCACAATCAGTGATCTCACATGCAACTGAGGATTTACTATTATTAGTTGCATGCATGTCAGATCCAGTGGAGACCCAGTTGAGTTCTAGGTGAAAGAAAAGTTGACTATTAGTTGTAGGATTATATGCTTGCACACATGTAGGAAAATAGCCATTGGAGTGCCCATGATACTTGCGCAGGCAAGGAAAGCAAGGCAAGTTGTCTGGAGGCTGGGAATTGGCTATGTGTTGGTCAGTTTTGCAAATGACAATGTGAGATAATTAGTTGATGTACTCAAGGGATCTTATGAGAATAGTTTTGTATGTAATTGTTTCATGATACATGTTTAATATACAATAAAGATAGTGAGGTTTTTAGTTGTAAGCTTTCCCCAGGAAATTATTTATGTTGTGTGTGATTGATCTTTCTTCATGTTCATGTGATTGGCGATTGTGTTTTTAATTCCGCAAAATATTTGTAGAAGCGATTCAGTATTTAAATTTAGTACATTGTTATATCGGGTGAAACCAATATATACATGCTTGTTTTATAATTTCTACATGGTATCAAAGCACAGGAAATTGCAGAAGTGAAGCAGGAGTTGAGTTTGTGACTGGATAGAATTTGAATTTGCAGAAAGACTTTCTTGGTGCTACAGCTGATTCAAGATCGAAATGGCTTTCTATGGCTTGAGGTTAGAGTATGCACTCGAGGGCAGCTTGAACTGCATTTCTTGGAAGGACAGGATGGAGGCAGTACTCGAAGACAATGGCTTGAAGGAATTCATTGACAAGGATGTTCCGAAACCAGATGTTGCAGATGCTACAAATCTTGATGCATGGAAAAAGAAAGTGGCAAAGGTGAGGAGGATCTTGTTGGAGGGAGTACAAGACCACATTGTCTCAAGCCTCCATGGGAAAGCCACACCATATCCAATGTGGAAGCCTTTGACGGATCTATTCCAAAGCATCAGTGACCATAGGAAATGGGCACTCAAAGATAAAATCAAGAAGATCAAGAAGGAAAAGGGCGACACCATTCCAAAATATGTCACGAAGTTTGTCCAATGTCAGGATGAATTGCGGAGTGTGGGAATAACAGTAGCTAATGATTATTTGGTGAGCTTGGCTCTCCTAAGACATCCCAAGAATTGGCACAACTATCAAGACTTTGTCAATGGAAGGGAAAATTTTCCAGATTGGGAACGACTGTGGTCAGATTTCATGCAGGAGGAGTTTAGAATGAACACCGGAGATGGATCTTCATCTAAGAATGAGGATGAAGAGAATTTTTATTTGGCTTCCAAGAAGAGGAAAGGGAAGGGGAATAAATTCCATTCAAAATCTAAGTCCAAGAATGGCAAGAATCAGGACATGTCCAAGGTGAAGTGTTTTCACTATTATGAGCATGGGCATTTTGCTACTAACTGTCCACAAAAGAAGAAGAACAAGAAGGTTTCTAGATCTGCAGCTAGTGAGGCCCTTGCCCTATAATTTTATCTTGACTTCTCATTGATCCCATGCATGGTTTCAAGTTCATTGGGATCTGTGTGGTATTTGGATAGTGGTGTTTCCTTTCATATGACGGGAGATAAGGAACTTTTCAGTGACTTGGAGGAGAAAGATCTCTAGATGCATATTGAAATGGGTGATGACGGATGGCACAGTGCTACTGGGATTGGTACCATTACCTTTCAGAGGGACTCACGTAAACCATTTCAATTAAAATATGTAATGCATGTACCAGGCCTGAAGAAAAAATTGGTATCAGTCGCAATGTTGGAGGATAGAGGCTATGACATTGTTTTTAGAAATGGAAAATATTTCTTACGACATAAAACAACGGGTCAAGCCAAGAGGATAGGGATTCGAGTTAAGAATATCTAAAAGCTGGAGGTAGATGGTTGCACAAAAATTATGGGAAAGGCAGATCAAGTGGTGAGTCGGGATGAGGGAGAATTATGGCACAAGCGATTAGGCCATCTTAACCATGAAGTCTTGAAAGTCATGCAGCAGATTTCTATTGGTCTTCCCAGGGGTACACTTGCGCAGTTAGACACATGAAAGGGATTTACTATGGGAAAATATGTAAAGGACACCTTTCATGAGAAAGAAAACTGAGCTTCGGGGATCCTTGAGAGAGTTCACATAGATGTGTGTGGTCCTTTATTGGTTGCTTCAAAAACAAAATATAAGTACTATATAATCTTTGTTGATGACTTTTCTCATAAGTGTTGAATCTTCTTCATGTAGAAGAAATATCAAAGATTCAGGGAAGCAAGTGAAGGCTCTTAGGAGCGATAATGGTGGAGAATGCAACTCTAACGAATTCAAGAAATTCTGCAACAAAGAAGGAATTTGAATAGAACTCATAACACCTCATAACCCACAGCGGAATGGGGTCACAAAGAGGAAGAATAGAACTATTTTGGTTGCAGCACGAGCGATGTTGCATGATCAAGGCCTACCAATGCATCTGTGGGTGGAAGCATGCAATACAATGGTACATGTGCAAAACCGTTGTCCTCATAGAGTACTTGGCATGAGCACACCTGAAGAGGCTTTCATTGGTAAGAAACCCAATGCTTCATTCTTTAAGATTTTTGGCTCATCTGTTTATGTGCATGTGATCAAGGATGCTAGGAAGAAGCTAGAACCAAAAGCTGAGGTTGGGATTTTTGTGGGGTACACGAAAACACCCCATAATTATCATATATATTTTTCAAACAAAAGAATGACTGTTGTGAGACGTGATATAAAATTTGATGAGGAGAAAGCCATGTAGTTGTCCCTTGAGAGGGAGTTGGACTTGCATGCAGAGGAGGAATTGTTGGTTCTCAAGGATGAGTCCCAAGATGTGGATCAACCACATGAGAAGGTTCATGGAGTGGAGGAAAACACTCATGCAGAGCCATCCATTAGAAATGGTAGAAGGTGCACCACGGAGGCTGATAGATTGAGACTTGATGTTGCAGAGAATGTAGGAGCCCCTACTTCACAGTGCAGATAGAGACAGTCTCATGACTGATTTACTAGATACATGGCTCTTATGAGAAAATGTATTGTGACTAAACCATCTTCCTTTCAGGAAGAAATGCAAAAACCTACTTGGGTTGATGCAATGGTGGAGGAGTATGACTCCATTATCAAGAATAGTGCATGGGAGATAGTCCCAATACTAGTCAACAAATCAATGGTTGGATAGAGAGGATCTACAAGGTAAATCAACCTGTTTATGGGAGTGTGGATAATACAAGGCTATATTTGTGGCTCGGTGATTCTCATAGATCGAGGGGATAGATTATGATGAGACTTTTGTGCCTATCACAAGGTACTCTTCCATAAGATCCATCCTTGCACTCTTAGTGCAGATGGGTTGGCACATTCATCGGATGGATGTGAAAATGGCATTTCTCGATGGGACCATTGAGAAAGAGGTGTACACAAAGCAACCTGAAAGTTTCAAAATCTTTAACAGTGATTCACATGTGTGCAGACTCAAAAGAGCATTGTATGGGCTGAAGCAAGCACCCTGTGCTTGGTACACTCAGATAGACAACCATTTCACTGGACTAGGCTTCACTAAAAGTGAAGCAGATGCAAACCTGCACCAGATTGTGGTTGAGGATAAGCTATTGATAACTGTTCTTTATGTTGATGATCTAAATTTTACTAGTGATGAGCATCTGATAGACTCATGCAAGGGGGATCTTGCAAGGGAGTTCGAAATGAAGAACATGGGACTCCTTCATTATTTCCTTGGATTGGAAATATGGCAACAGGATGGTGAATTTTTTGTGTCTCAAGGAAAGTATGCAAAGGAGATATTGGGTAAGTCTAACATGGAGAGCTGCAAACCCATGTATACTCCTCTTCCAGGAAATTGGAGGAAAGATGATGCTACTGTCTATCAAAAATTAGTGGGTTCGCTAATGTATCTAGTGAACACAATACTAAAAATTTGCTACGCAATTAACCAGATGAGTCAAACTATGGTTAAGCCTACCAAGCTCCTTTGGAAGGCGGGAAGGCATGCCCTAAGATACCTAAGGGGCACATCAGAGTATGGTCTATGGTACATACAAACAGATGGAATGAAGTTGCATGGCTTCACAGATGCATATTGGGTCGGTAGTCCATCAGACAGAAAGAGCACGTCAGGGGGGGTCTTTAGCATTGGATCGACAACAATTTCCTTGTACAACAGGAAACAACTATTTGTGGCACTCATTTCAGGGGAAGAGAAATACATGGCATCAATTCAAGCTGGAAGTGAGGCTATCTGGATGAGAAAGATCTTGGTTGGTTTGTTTGGTCCTCAGATGGATCCAATAGTGATTCATTGTGATAATCAAAGTTGCATTAAACTCTTTATTAATCTTGTGTTTCATGATAGGTCCAAGCATATAGATATCCAATACCATCATCTCAGACATTGTGTGCAGAGAAGTATCATGTTGCTTTAGTACATTCCCACGGAATATCAGGATGCAGATAATTTGATGAAGGCGCTCACCAGGAACAAATTCGAATACCATAGAGACAGGATCAGGGTGAAGGATAATCCCTTTCTTATTGAGAGGGATTGTTGATATTCAACAAGAAGATTCAACACCCACGCCTAGTGCATTAAGCACCTTGTTGCACTCAGCACCTGGTTGCATTAAGCACTCAAAATAGGGTGGGGCCCTGAGTGCTATTTTTGGGTGCATGTCTATTTTTATTATCCCTTAATTAAGATGGACATTAAACTGTAATATATTCTCAATGTGGAATTGAATGAGTTAACTGAAAGTGATAAATTCAGCTAGCCAGTGGATTTTGAGTTAGAGGTTGGCTGGTGGGACATGCAGAGTAATTCTAGTTGTAACAGAGTTCAAAGTGCAATGGTGCATGAGTTGGTGCAAGTTGTAAATATTTTAACTCAGTTAAGTGAGTTAAAATCAGTTGTGCTAGTTGTAAGTGAAGATACACTAGTGAGAGATTCAGTGAATTAAATATTAATTAATTCAAAATAAATGATCTCACATGCAACTGAGGACTCTTTACTATTATTAGCTACATGCATGTCAGATCCAGTGGAGACCCAGTTGAGTTCTAGGTGAAAGGGAAGTTGAATATCAGCTGTAGGATTATCTTCTTGCACACATGCAGGCAAACTCCCATTGGAGTGCCCATGATACTTGCACAGTCAATGTAGGCAATAATTCCTATCTTTTAGGGATATTTACAATCAAGGATTACGTAAGAAAGGCAGGTTGTCTGAAGGCTGAGAATTGGCTATGTGTTGGTCAGTTTTGCATATGCCAGTGTGAGACAATTAGCTAATGTACTGGAGGGCTCTTGTGAGAAGAGTTTTGTATGTAATTATTTCATGATCCATGCTTAATATACAATAGAAGATAGTGGGGTTTTTAGCGATAAGCTTTCCCTGGGAAATTATCTGTGTTGTGTGTGATTGATCTTTCTTCATGTTCATGTTATTAGCGATTGTGTTTTTAATTCCACAAAATATTTGTAGAAGTGATTAAGTATTTAAATTTAGTACATTGTTAGATCGGGTGAATCAAAGATATACATTCTTGTTGTATAATTTCTATAGTACGATGTTTACCAAAAATTATTTCCCAAAATATCCTTGAAATTCTATTCAAAGAGTCAATGTCGACTGTATTTCAATAATTAAATTAGTCTGCGCATTCATTGACTCCAGTGCAAGAACGTGAGTGTAGTGCAAGAATTGATGCGTGGTGCAGGAACTTGATTTGTGGTGCAGGAAATTTTTAGAGTGTGGGAATCCCATAGTAAATTGGTGTAGGAATCCCAATTTGTACAGGAGTCTGCTGCATAGTACAAGGAGGTGAATGCAGGATCAAGGCCTATTGGCATATGCATAAAAATATAATCAACTCAGTTTTAAACCTACAAACACACAAATTATTATTATTGATATTTTTAATGTTTAAATATCATTAAAACAAGGGAAACATGGAAAATACTAAACATTTATTCTATTGTCTCCGAGAACGCACAAAAACACGTCAATAACCATTCAAACTAAACAAAAGCATGATGGATTTCAAGTAAAAGGAAATATAAAGAAAGAAAAAATGGAGGCCTAACACATCCTTTCTCTGATGAATGTAGGGGATACGAGGTTGTCTGGAAAATGTTTCTTCCATGCTTGTACAATATTTTTTTGAATCTCTTCATAAATTAGATTGTACATTTCCATAACCAGACCCTCATCAAGATGAACAATTTCCTCTCCCTCGCTTGGAGCTTTCTCTACTAGAGGAGGGGGAGACTGAATGGTGACCTACTATGTGCTTGGAAACAGGTCAACATCTTGGTACTGCAGCTCCGATTCCACCTCCATGTCTTGAATCACAATTAACTCCTCAATCTCTTGAGCGATCTCCTTGTCCCACACCTATTTTCTCTCCTCTTCTAATTGTCAATTATTCTCTTTCTTTTTAGCTTGTCCTCATGTGGATTCTTCTTCTTCTGTTCTTTTCCTTTATTATTCTTCTTGATTCTGCCTTTCTTATTCTACCCTCTACTCTTGTTCTTCCCTCTGCTTTTGTTCTTCTTCTTGCATCCTATGTTTCCTCTTCTTCTCTTTTGTTATATCCACTTTGAGAATTACTAGATATGCTTTCATTTTGTGTCTTCACTCTCCCCTTAGGCTTATGTAACTTTCCTCTTACCCTTTTCATGCACAGGGTTGTATCTTTCCACTGGTACTTCCTCTGGAGTGACTTATTTCTATGGAGTATCCTGTGATGTTTCAATGAAGTTGACCAGTTTGTGGGACTTGGACGAATTGTAAAAATTATTACATTATTCCTCATCAGGTCTATAGAATGTCTCTCTTAGCCAATAGAAATGAATCCTTGCATTGTGGTATCTACAAAAATTCTCGGGATATTATGGGTTGAAATCCAAATTACCAAATGAAAATTTCTCTATTTCCTTACCCTCGGTGTCTACAAATTTGAAGTTCTTGATCTCGTACAATATGATCTGTAAAGGAAGAACGTGACAAGGTGCTTTCTTATTCCTATGAAAATATATTGGTAACCCTGTGGAGAGATGGTACCCAACTTATTTCATGATTAATTTATCGATGGCATACCTCGATAAAATATGTAGAGGCTTATGTCCACCGAACACTCTAAGGAAAGCTCCATCTAGTGATGAGAACCAATTTTCTATCTACGACACTTATTCCATTGCCCCACATGACATGCAAGGTGAATCTTCCTCAAATATCAACTTGTATGATGGAATGAAGAAGTGATCAGTTAGCCTTTCCATTACTCCTTTGTGGCTACACTCCGAAATAAGCTTGTAGTAGATGTGAACGATTGGCTCTCATGGTGACCAAGTCAAATTCATGCCAGGAAATGAATTGTGGCTGCAAATTTCATCCAGTAGATAGGAAGAAAGATAAAATATAGTTTTCTTTCCCTTGGGAGGATTCATGGAATTAGCTACACGGATCTTCAAATTTCGAGCCAAAATGTATGACTAGTTGAATGGTTTTCCTTCATTCAAAACCAAATTTGGTAAGAATTCCCAACCTTCAAGGAAGGTATCAGTACTTTACTAACCATATATTTTGCAATATATAACTATCAGGAGATGATAGGCCCTCCTGAGAGATTTTGTCTTGTAGGTGTTGGTGGGTTTCTGATGGAAATTTTCTAGCTCTTTCATATAGATTTTTGCAATGTAATTTGTGCTCAAGAAATTGATCATTGCATAGAAGTAAGAATCCATGAGGGTTTATGACTTCGGTAAATGGTACATGAGGTGGTAATTTGGTTCTAGAAAAGAAGCAATCCTTTGTTTGTTGGGGCTATTTAGATTCATAGTCTTTGAATTTGTATGAGACAATATCCAGATGACTACATCTGCACATGTGAAAGTCAGGTACCTGCATGCCTCTGTATGCAACCATGACCATTGAACATTGATATACACCTACCAGTCTTCCAGATATGCTTTGAAGCTTTTTGCTGAGAATTCTTCATTATCTTTATGCCATGTGATTTCTGAATTCTTTTCTACGAACAATTGAGTATTTGCGTAAACTGGCAAGTTCACTGTCATACTCTTAATTACATCCTTAGTGCTTCTCTCTATGGTATCCTTTGAATATATCTCTTGGGTGCCATGATTTCGGTAATTGATGAAGAGAGATGCTCAAAAAATGTTATACTTGTAGGAGGAAAATGAACTCATGGAAAAGATAGATTAGCTTTGTATAATTGGTTCATAAAGAAATATCACAACAACAACCACTGGACTGACAAGGAAAAATTATGCAATTCTTGAGGTAAAGGAGGTATACTGGCTGCATGAAATACATATTGGGCAATCGCAGTCACTAGGGGAGTAACTTGGGGCTTGACTTCCCTCATGACTCTTCAACTTCTTTACAAAATGACTCTTCAACTTATTTACGTAACAATGCCAAATTTTGTATTGCGTGACGACCTTCCAAAAATGTGTGATAGCTTTAGGCTAGAAGCAAACTCTAGCCTCCATGGCATTTAGGTACACTTATTTGGAACCGGTCTGTGTTTCCTTCTTGAGTAGGATTAATATAGTGTTGATTTGGAAAGGGCCACTAATTTACTTCTCCATGTTATTCCTATTCACTTCAAGATCTTCCCTGGTGGTGATCTATATAAACTACTTCAACTATTCTTCAATTTACTTTCTGAACTAATTCATATGTTTGGCCTCACTAAGTGAGCCAATTGATGGGATCCTGTGTGATTTCACCAAGAAATACACACTGTTATACAATCATGTATATGAGGCCTGAATGTTGGCAATGAACGAGGGAAGTTGTTTGTTATTCTGGATGAGCATATGAGCCTTTTATTTCTCCAACTTTGCCTCTTGCCTTGTATTCTTTCCCAATTCAAGTGGTGCCCCTTTGGATTGTATTGACCATTCATGCATGACAACAATAGTTGCTTGTATAGCCTTAAGAGTTTTCACATGATATTTACATTTCTACTACAAGTTGTGCAAGTGGACAACTTCCTTATGCATGGTAACGATCTCCTCATAAATATTTCCATGTTCTCTCCTAGTGTTGATACTTCACCGAGTATTGCTTCCTTCAATTCTTCTAGATAGAAATATGCAAGAGATGTGTTATGTACCTCTGCTCAGATTTTTTCAACCTCTTGACTAGCAGCCTACAGGTTCTTTTCCAACTTTTTTTTCTCATCCATAAGATACTAAGTGTTTGAATTTGTTGCACCTACGAAGGCCAAGTTGGTTGAGATAATGGCATTGGGATTCCTTCTGGTGTCTACAAAAATCACCCTTTCTCCGATAAATGCAGGAGATGTGATGCCATATAGAAAAATTTTATTATTTTCTTGTACAATATTTTTTTGAATCTAATCATATGTTAGATTGTACCTATCCATAACTAGACCCTCATCAACAGGAACAATTTCCCCTCCCTCACTTGGAGCTTGCTTTGCGGGACGAGGGGGAGAACGATTGGTGACCTACTGTCTTCTTGGAATTAGGTCAACATCTTGGTTTTATGGCTTTATTTCCACCTCCTGTCTTCAATCAAAATTAAATCAATCTCCTAAACGAGCTCCTTGTCCCGCGCCTTTTTTCTCATCTCTTCTAATTGCCAATTCTGCTCTTTCTCTTTCGTTTGTCTTCATCCGACTTCTTCTTCTTCTATTTTTCGCCTTTATTTTTCTTCCTTCTTCTTCCTTTCTTCTTCTTCCAACATCATCTACTCTTGTTCTTCCCTTTTCTTCTATTTTTTTTCCTCCACCCTCTATTTCCTCTTCTTCTCTACTGTTATAGATGCTTTGAGAATGACTGGATTTGAATTCAATTTTCCGCTTTGCTCTCCCCCTGAGCTATATGAAACTTTCCTCTTACCAATTTTTCACACTGGGCTATGCCTTTCCATTGGTACTTCCTATGGAGTGACTTCTTTCTGTAGAGTAACATGTGATGTTCCAGCGAAGTTAACTGGTTCGTGGGACTTGGAAAAATTCTTCCATGCTTCTTCCTCAGGTATGTACAATATCCCGCTTAGCCACTAGAAATTAATACTCGCACAGTGGTCTATACAAACATTCTTTGGATCATACAAGTTGAAGTCCAAAGTGCCAAATGAAAATTTCTCTATTGACTTACCCTCGGTGTCTACAACCTTCAAGTTCTTGATCTCGTACAATTTGATCTGTACATGAAGAATCTACCAATTTTCTTTCTTATTCCTGTTCAAATCTAATGGTAACCCTATGGAGATATGGTACATTATTGTGTAAATAACTTATCGGTGGCATACCTCATTAAAGGATTCAAATATTTCTTAACACCCAACACTCTGAGGAAAGTGCCATCTGGTGAGGCAAACCAATCTGCTATCTCTGAAACTACTTCCATTTCCCCACGTGAAATGAAAGGTGGATATTCCTAAAATATAAACTTGTATAATGGAATGAGGAAGTGATCAGTCAACCTTTCAATCAATCCTTTATGGTTGCACTTTGAAAGTAGCTTGCATTCGATGTGCATAGTAGATTATTGTGGTGTCCACGACAAATTCATGCCAGGAAATGAATTGTGAGCACAAATTCCATCCAATAGATAGGAAAAAATGTAAAATCTAGCTTTCTTTCACTTGGGAGGATTCAAGGAATTATCTACATGGATATTCAACTGTCGAACCAAAAATTATAACTAGTTGAATGATTTTCCTTCATTCACAAACTAGTTCAGTAAGAACTCCCACCCTTTAGGGAAGGTATCAATACTCTACTGACCATAGATTCTGCAACATAGAACTATCAAGAGATGATAGGACCTTCGGAGAGATTTTGTCTTGTAGGTGTTGGTGGGTGTTTGATGGAGCTTTTCTGGCTCTTACACCCAGCTTTTGAAAATATCCTTTATGCTTAAATAGCTAGTGGTAGCATATAGGTAACAATCCATGAGTGTTTCAAACTTTGGTAAATGGTACATGACGTGGTAATCTAGTGCCAAAAAATAAGCAAGAATTTTTCCACTTGCATTGTTTATAGTCGAAGTATTTGAATCTGTATGAGACAATGTCCAACTCACAACATCTGCACTTGGGAAAGTTGGGTACCTACATGCAACCTTATGTAAGTCTGACCATTGAACATTGATATACACTTGTTGAACTTCTAGATCTTCTTTGAATATTTTTGCTGAGAATAATTTATTCACTTTCTGCCATGTGACATCTGACTACTTTTATATGAACACTTGAGTATTTGTGTAAACTAGCTAGTTTACTGGCTTACTCTTAACTGCCTCCCTAGCGCTACTTTTTGTGGTATCCTTTGGAGAAAATATTTTTGGTGCCATGATATCAGTAACCGGTGAAGAGAAGTTCTCAACAACTTCTATACACATTGGAGGAAAATGCACTAATGGAAAAGGTAAATTAACTTCAACAAATTAACTCACAAAGAAATATCACAATAGAAACCTTTGCATTGACAAGGAAAAATTGCACGATTATTAAAGTAAAGGAGGGAGACTGGCTGCATGAACTGCACATTGCATAGTCTCAGCAACTAGGGGAGAAGCTTGGGGCTTGAGAATATGCAATGCATAGTCTTAGCCTGTGAATAATGAGGGAGTGATTGCGCATTGGGCAGTATCAGTGGTCAAGGGAGAGGATCTGCCTGAAAAGAGTAGGGAAAACTAGAAAATATGAGTGAGGGTACAAGTTAAAGTGAAAATATGACTAAGGATAGATATATAAGTGAAAATAAATTTCATATGATTAATATGAAACAGGGAAAACAAGCATGCATAATAGGGTCGCCTAAACGATGATCACCGGTGGGAAAAAACATGAAAAATAATGATACACTTGTAAAAGGCAAACAATGGACTGAATCAACACTTCAACAAGCTAATATAAGTTATAAAACCAACAACCATGAAAATAAACAATCGAAATAGGACTCAAAAAAGTGAAATGAAAAAAAAATGACAAAAGAAAAGTCACCTGAAAAAGCACGACAAACTCCACCAAAGGCTCCTTGATATCCTTGGGAAGGCTAGAGATCCAATATGGAATGTAAAAATGAGATCTAGAGGCATGCATTGGATATATCTAGGTTGATTAAGGTTTATGACGTGCATGCCTAAACTCAAGGAAAAAATGACACTAGGCGAAAGTCCAAAAATAACAACTTGTGTCACCTTCAGGAAACTAATGATGACTCCCTATTTTCTAGAAATTTACTTTTTATTTTTTATTTTTTCTTCTTTTATTTTTTGGGAAACTGGGCACACACAATTCCAATAAATATTTCACAATTCCCAAGGACTGGACAAATCCTTGACTCAGTGCATTGCATAGTTTATGAGATAAAGGAAGAATTGTGTAGTTTCTGAGCTTAAAGCTTGGTTGTCTGCCATAAATGCACAATTTCCAAGCTCAAAGATTTCCTTCCATTATGGATTATGCAATTCAAATCATCAAGGCTTACTTGCTTTCCAATATTGCGCAGTTTCTAGAGGGAAGACCAAAAATGCTACCAATTCAAGTCTAGAGTTAGCTTGCATGTGAAAGGATCAAACTGAGATAAACTAATCACAAGCACAACATGAAAATATAGTTCATCATCATAGCATTAGTACTTGACAATAGTCAAAGATAGCCTCTTATGGAAAGAAGGGAAGGTTTCAAAATCAAAGCATGGAAAAAAATTTGGAGGGTGGTTATAGAAGCTACAACAAATCCTCAAACTATATCAACCATTTTTCTTCTTAGGAGGGGCTTCAATTTGTGGTGGTGATTCAACACTTTTCTTGTCATCATTAAGAATGCAATCAAAAGCAGTCACTGCATGTCCAATACCAGTAATTTCTTCAACCGCTGCAGGTTCTTATATTTCTTCGGTTTGTCCCATTTTCTCATCTGGTAGTAAATAATACACAATGTGTACATCTAGAGAATTCATGTCATGGGTCCACTTTGGGAATGTATTTTCTGAATGATATTCTTGGTGGAAATATTAGTAGTTTTCCATACCCGTACTTTCTATATTCAACACAACATTCAAACTTTGGGTAGACTTGGTAGGATGATTGTTCTTATTACTATTATTATTCCTTTAGAATGGGAAATACTTGGGAGGCTTACTATTGGTAGAAGTCTCGCTTGAACTTCTATTTAATTCTAAAATTTCATTGGTAAGTGCCTTTACTATCCTGGTCAATATTTCAATATTTGACGAGTCCTTTTTCTTTAGCCTTACTTGAAGAAGGATGAGACTTCCTACTAGTTTCATTGAAGTCTTTTGATTGATGGTCATCAGTAATAAATCCAATAACACAGAAGTATTTCTCGATGAAGATTGGTTCTACAAAGTTTAGTTCCAATGTTTCCTTTGCAACTCTTTTAATGAATGAGGAAATTTTAGTGAGCAAGGAATCTATGTAATAATTGAGAGTAATCAAATCATGCATTTATGTACCAAGAGGGAACTTGTTCAATATGAGATTGAAATTTTGATTAAAATCTTTCACTTTCTCCTTTTTCCCCCATTTTACTGTTTCTGAGTTCTTTCAATAACATCCCCGGAGTCTTGTCATAAAAAAATAACTTCTTAAATTCCCCTCCAACTATGGACTGAATTGATAGGTAGACTATGATACCATGATGCTACTCTGCCTTCTAATGTAAAAGGAAAAATCCTGCAAGCAACATCATCGTACCTTACCTCCAACAGACATAGATGCATGTAGAAATCATCGATGTGATCTTATGCCTTTGTCTACTTATCTAGATAAAATTTTGATAACAATTTTTTCGGATGTCTAGGACTCTTATGGAGATTATCTAGAAGAGAAAGAGGCCCTTGGATCATCCAATCCAGGTCCTATTCAGTCATGTCTCCGTAGGCTTGTTTCCTCATCCTTTTTCATAATATGAGGAGCCTTATCATTCACCATTTAAACAGTAAAAAATTTCATCAGAAAGAAAAACGTTGTACTCATACCCTTCTTTAATGAGTGGAAGTGGATCTTGATACACTGCATCTTCTGAGGGTTTTTCTAACTATTTAAGGGTGGAAAAAACAAAATATTCCACTCTAGAAACTAATATACCAGTACATGTTTTTTCTTTCTTCGGGTGATTTGGGATATTGTGTATAACAAGAAGTAAACTGATACCCTTTGCGAACCGATGGGTTATAGGTAAAAGTGCCCAAATTTTTTTCGTATTTAACCTCGTATGACAACTCCAGATCACGTTGATAAGACCTTACTATTTCTGGAATAGGATTTGGGGTAGTGCTAGGAATGTTTCTACCTTTTTGAAAATATGAATGGTTAGGGTGTTTGGAGTTATCAACCATAAAAAACTAGCTACCCTCCTATCACCAAAATGTTGACGTTAATGGATACCTACAACATACAAGAGATATCCCTCATATGAGGTCCCAATTATAACTCACACCATTTGGTGTATGCTTCCCATCCGAAATATGACCCGACTATCCTTTACTTAAAGATATGCCTTGGCTACAGCTGTTAGCACAAGAGAGAAGTGCACATGTTATTTTGAATGAGTAGGCAAGTTTTCCTTGTGAATGTTTGATTGCGTATGTATCAAGGTTCTTTTACTGTAGAGAGGAAAAAAAGTGAGCCTCTAAGATAGAAGTCATAGTAATACCCTAGTGGAGACACACATGAATGGGAAATGCTCATCTAACATTGAGAGAAATAGTTCACATAGATGCGATGATCGTTATAAACATTGCAACACATTTCCAATACATTAAGCACCAAAGTCATCAAAATAGTTCAATTACTCAGTACATGTGAAAGAAAACATGAATCATAAACATCCAAATAATAGTCTTACAAAAATCCACAATCCATGTGTTAAAATTTCCTAGCTTGGAAGGATTCGATATTAAGTGAAAGTTCCAAGATACATAAATATAATGAACATCACTCACTCCAATAGTGTAGCATTAGAGCAACTACTTTCTCCCAAAAATTACTAACCTTTTATCTCTAATGCCTTGTGGGAGAAGCCAAGGTTAAAAGTAAAAGTACTTTCCATGAGTAATGAGGACCGTTTTATAACTTGAGGCATGACCTTTCACATCCCCATGACTCTTGAATTTCCAACTCTTAATGACCTTTGTACTTCTATAACCTTTGTAATTACAAATGATTTTTTGAATTACATGACTCTTGGTATTACACGTATTTTGAAATTCCATGAATTTTTTGTCTGTTTATGATTTGTTTTTCAAAACATGACACTTCGACTTCCACTTACTTGTATTTTCAATGATTACATCGTTACATAATAACTTCCACATCATCATGTGATGGAGACGTGACATGTCACTATCCTTGATGAATGGGACTAATAGTGACTGATGACATGGAATTTATTCAGTTGTGACATGAATACCACTAGTGTCTTTGTTCTTCATGAAGATTATGTTCATTGATGTCTTCACCCTCCAAACGGTGCCTGATACAATGGAGTCTTCAGGGTGCTTTGATCATCAAGATTTCAATGTGTTTTTTTTCTTCAATGCTTCCTTTGTTTTCCTTATTTGGCTGATCTTCCTCATGCATGCTTGCGATGTTGTTCCTAGAATACCTATATCTTAAATCACTCATGAAAAGAAACCATCAACCTAAAAATATCCTATTCTAACATGTTTTATGAATATTCTAACAAGTTTCATGCTTTATCAATGTTCCTGAAAGGAACAAGGAGAGATTTTGGGTGAAAGGGAACAATTTGAAAGGCTGAAGGGGCCAAGGGAAAAGGATTGAGGGCTTTGACATGCACTCATGCGCTCAAGAGAAAGAGACAATTAAGGTAGGGCACATGGTGCAAGTCTAAAGGATGAAGGGGAAGAATTTGGGCTTACCAAGTGCATCGTGTGCCCAATGGAGAGAATGAGGGCATAGGGCACACTCTTTAAGGCTAAAGGATGGTGGATTCGGGCCTTAGGGGTGTGATCATGCACTCAAGAGGCCTAGGAGGGCGCATGGCGCAAGTATAAAGGTTGAAGGAAAACGATTCATGCCTTCGGAGTGTGCTCATGCACTCAAAGGGTCAGGTGGGTGTATGGTGAATTGTGGGAAGATTAAGGGTGGAGCTTAAGGGATTTGGGGTGTGCTCATGTGCTCAAGGTAGGAACATTCCTTCAAGTCGAAGGATTGCACTAAAAGGAAGACTTGGTTTTTCAAAGGGCACAATTTAGAGCAAGAAAGGGGAAAAGGTTTAAAGAGTGCACTTTTTACTCTTGGTGGGTGCATGGAACACTTTTAAATAATGAAGGATTATTGGTCGAGGCTTAAGAGTTCGCTCATGTGCATATTTCCTCAATGGGTTCACTTTGAAACCAAAATTTGTCTAAGTTTGGGATATAGGTCAAGGCGCGAACATGATGAGCTCAGGCATAAAACCATGTGCGACACATGCCAACTCATCGATAAAAATTAGAAAAGCTTGAACATGGATAAAAATACATAAAAATTCCAATTTACATTCATTCCCCAAGTACAATGGACGAAATGTGTGTGACTGCAACCAAAAGTGTCGTTTTACAACAAAAAAAATGTTACGATCATGAAATGCACTAAAGATTTTCTAATCAATGTGATGACACTTGAGAACATTCAAGAACACTTGAAACATATATAATGACATGAAATTACTCTTGAAAATCAAGGTGACACTAGATACGACGATGAAGTAGGCTCCAAAATTTGAATGTAGTGAAATTTTTTTAGAGGGTGTTGTAGCAACGACAACATGATGGCACTATTAAATTTATTCTAGAGGCTCACTCTCTTTCTCCCTGCTATGAAAGTACCTTTTATACATTTCAATTGTATGCATCACAATGTCAACTTACTTGTTTTTTTCAAAGAATTTTTTTATGACCTTTTTATGTTAATAATGACAGCCAAGGAAAATCCCTAAGGATAATGGCAATGGACATAATTTCTGGTTGGGGATCCTACTCCAAACAATGTGAGGCCTAATTTGGACTTCACATCGGGGAGACCCCTTCGGTTGACATATTTTCAGCACCATCAACAAGTTCGTGAGATTAAATTTCATATGGTAATTATTTCCATGACATAATTCTTGTTGTCAAAGTTCTTAAGTCATAGTTCCTATGGGAAAAGTCCATGGGAAAAGTCCTAAGTTCATAGTTCGTAATATTCTTAAGATAAAAATTATTTAAGTTATATTTCATGAGATATATACACAATTATAGAAGTCCCTCCATATAAAATATTGACTTTCATACATACACATTATTACACATTATTAAAATTGAACTTTTAATCTAAAACTATTTTTCCAAAAATAACAGAGAAAATAGAAATTCAAACTTATCCTCTGGTGATAAAGTTTATATTTTTTTGAGAAATGTACAAGATATACCAATTTTTTTTTTTTTTTTGCATATATATTTTTAAGCTTTAGGGTTGTTTGTAAAAAATACAAATATATTGATTTTTAATGCTTGTTCGGAGAAAATTATAATATTACTAAAAATAAAGTTAAAGGTGGGAAAAATAAAAATTGAAAAGTAAATGTGATAGTTATCCTAGATGTGATATTTATCCTTTCATATATTTAAATGAGGAAAAAATATTTAAAAATGTAATTTTAGTTTTTGACAAAATTTAAAATCAACTTAAATATGTTTTTTTAATTTACTTTTTTACAACATTTAACTCAATTTAAATATATTTTTTGGTTACAAGGTCATTAAAAATGCTAAATAAACAGGGAATTTTTACTTATTACATCAATGGAATTGTAACAACCCTAGTTAAAAATCCAAGTAATAAAGTCAATAAAGGAAAAAATAAGACCAAGGTCATGACACATGTATTCCAAGATTAATTTTGGGAAAATGCATAGTGATGGGGATCCCTGGTGATTAATAAATGGATATGCAAAGAGGCATTAATTAGAATTTTATTTATGGAAATAATGGAAAGTAGGAGAAAAGGAAGGTGGTGACATATTTGCATGTGGAGGAAATTAAACAAAAATTAAGGAAAAATGAAGAAAATAGAGGTCTCAATAATAAAAAAGATTATGAGGATCAGTTCATAGTTATTTGTTAGTTTGAGATTGGAGATATCTCTATATTCTCTCTCTCTCTCACTCCTACACAGTTAGAGTTTTCCTGGAGCACATTGTATTTGGAGAAAGAAGAAAAGTGCAAGGGGGCAACGGGATCAACAACTGCTAGATTTCTTTGCAGTATTGAGTTGCATATGTGATATATTTGTTAGTTTTTTCCTCCCTTTTGTAAGCACGTGGTTTTTTTGTTAGGAACTGTCAATGGAATAGAGGATTTCTTGGATTGTCGGTGGTTTTTCCTAGTCTTTTCATTTCCTGGATAGCCATGGTTTTGTGGGTTTTTCCTTTTGTTTTATGGTTGGTGCTAATGTTCCTCGTGGATGTAGGTTGAGTTATTAGTTCTTGGAGCCTTGGTTGGGGAAACCATTTGGAAGCCCTAGAAAAACTTGGGTTGAGTTACTAGTCCTTGAAGCTTTGGTTGGAAAAACACTCTAGAGGCCTTGGTGGGTTGAGTTACTAGTCATAGAGATTTGGATGGACAAACCCTATGGAGCCCTGTGATATTTGTGACTTGAGTTACTAGTCCTAGATCCAGGTTGGAAAAAAATCTCTTGAGCCTTGGAAAATTTGGGTAGAGACTGATCTGGTGATGGTTAGAGAAGTACGACCATAAGGTGGACTCATTGGTTGAGGGTTGAGGTGGTTTGGCCATTGGAAGCACTGGTTTTGTTATGTTTGGTTATTCCATGCGATCCCACATTCATGGTTGCAACATGGCACGAGGGTGATTGGCTGAAGAGAGATTTGGTTCAGCCCAATCTATGTTTGGGTGGTACATGGAAGTACCTAACTTGGTTGGATTTTTCATATGTTAATAGGAGCTCTTTCCTCTCATTTTATGAGTAAATTTACTTGTTATGATGTGGCTTTGATGGTTGTTCTATCAATGTTATTATTTTGGCTATATGCTAGTTATAAGCATGGTTTTATGACATATTTTAGTTATGGCTCTCATCATGTTTTGATTGGAAAATGAATGGTTATTGAATGCATTACCTAAGAGATGTTATTGCAACTATTATGAGAGGAAAAAAAAACTTCTTGATGGTTTTTAGATAAGTATGAGACCCCTGTATTCAGATATGCATTTATAACCTGTAGTTTACATTTTTTCCATGTGTTTGACGAAATTCCTAGTATGCTCCGATCAATCTAGGTCAAATTTTGAGTTGAGAGTGAATGTTTAATTTTTTCATTATGCCAATTATGATTATCTAGTGACATTATTGAATTAATGAACATTTATGTTCTTATAACCTAAAGGTACTATGTACACAAAGTGGAAAAATAAATGAGTAATTCAGGCCTCAAACTTTCCAGGGTCATAACTTTGGTAAACGATCTCTGTTTGACTATCATAATACCTCATTTTGAAGATATCCACAAGAAGGCCAAAAACAGACTAGTAAAAGGGTCTCGAACATTAAATATCATCCCATTTTTACCCTGAAAAGCTCGTGGATTTGGGTAAATGTGGGAGGGGTGGTATTAGGAATGGATGACTTTGATTTCTCTTTTTCTCATTTTTTGTTTCTTAAAAAAAATGTTATTTTAAGGTTAATTTAGGTTCTATTTTATAATATTTTCGATTTTTTTTAAGCTTAAATAGGTGAGATTATCCATTGGTTCTAAATAGGTGAACTTAACATTAAATATTTCCATATAAATGCACTTAAATCACCATCTATTCAAAGTATTCCAAGTCTTTTGGTTCAAGATTAGATAGGTGAAACACCCATAGAGTTTCAAGTCAATGACTGTAACACAAGTATCTTAAAAATGCACCCTTTTTATTGACTGTTTTACACCTAGTAGAATTCTATTTTAGAATTATATTAATAATATAAATAATGAGTCCCCAATTGGGGTGACAGATTCAAAAATCATTTGGAATGGTGTGAGTGCCCACCACCCCACTGACCTTCTTGTCAACTAAAAGAGGTGGCATGGACTCCTTATACCATGTGGTCTCGGGTGAAATTAAAACCTCTTCTATGGCGAGCTGATGTATTCAGGGGAAGGAATCACAATTTTTTTATTGATTTGGTGAAGAACTTGGGGAGTAATGCAAGGGATATCCACAATTTTGAAGGTGGTATGGGATGCAAGGTCATTGGAGGCGGGTTTTGTTTCTCGGAGTGGGAGGCCAAGCTCTGGAAGGAATGTTCTACTGGGATACTTGGAGATGATACATGAGAAATTAGCTCTAGTGATGGGAGATCAAGTCATATGCTCAAAAATAAAAGTTCTCAAAACATGTCCGAACCTGAGTGACCAGAAAGGTCTTGTCGTTGTGATTTTGGCACTATGAATGGTTCAAAAAACCGATTTCGTATGAGGAAGATACCGCATTCTGTTTATTTTCCCAAACAAAAAAAATTTGGTTACTAGATGTCGAGTCAGCTTGTAGGTAAGTCAGTAGAATATTCTGGGAATATTCCATTTTCTTCAAAGCCAGTGTGGTGGTGCCACATGGCACATGGTGGGTCATTGGATGTTTAAGGTACGGTGATGAATCTAAGCCGTTGGATGTGTTATTCATTGAGAAAATGATTGAGTGACACATGGCAAGCCCACAAGCCACCACATGTCCTCATAACAGTAGTCCAAAATTTTGTGGAGTCGAATGGGGTCAAACCCGCGACTTCCAATCCACCAGCAATACCATTTACCAACCCGCCTACACAAGTGTTTTTTACCCATATACTTTGATGTGTCTATTTAAAGTTTAAAGTTTAACCCTCCATTCACCATTTAATGCCAACCTTATATGCCTGCCTAATTTGGAGTGAGCCCCCAAATTTGGGGTAAACTATTAAGTTTTATGCAGTTAAACTAATAGTCTTCACATTTAGTGGAGCTTTTCTAGCTGTCATTGGGAAAAATGCATCGAGAGGTCAATTTTCGACCAATTTTGGTGAAACAAGAGTCTACCTAGATTAATTTGAGCATTTTGGAGCCATTGGTGCATATAAAACAACCATTAGAGGCATACAAACATATGTAATTTACAATTTTTAGCATAATGACAAAGAGGGACATGAAATTGGGAGCTGGACTAGCAGATGTAGCCCAGGAGGGGTGAACTGCTTCATCATGCCTACTATGTAAAACTTATGTGTGAATGTTTTTCTCTATTATGCACTATTGTTCAGTGTTTTTAAGGCTTATTTACATGCTTAAAGTTCACTAACTCATCAATATTTCATGGTTAAATATCTCATTCCTTAAGCAAACACATGGAGACAATTTGTACATGTTTATTTAACTGAAAGGACACTTAGCACAACAGAACTAGTACACTCCTTTCAGATCAAGTTGGTATCAGAGCTAGATTTTTATCTCTGGTGTTTGTATGTGCAAGGATTTGTTAACTGTTTGCAAGGGTTTTCATGCTTACTGGGCTCAAGCTTAAGATGGGAGAAGGAAAATTGGTGGAAGCAAGAGGTTCTCAAAGTGAGCCACAACAAAGGAGGGCAAGATTTCCACATTCTCCACAACCTAGTTCACCTCCAAGAGAAGAAAAAGGAGCATCAAGCATACCTCCAGGAGAAGAAGGAACCCATGAAGAGGTGGATCCCAAAGAGGAAGAAAGAGTGTTCATGAAAGCATTCCTTGACATGACTGAAATGGTGAGAGTCATTTATCAAGAAAGGAATGAAAGACTAGAAGAAGAAGGATCCAAACTTCACAAGGAAGGTTAGGGATCATTTAGGAGGTCACAATGATGAAGACAAATCAAAGAAGGTAAATGGAGGAAATGGAGGCAATGGAAATTCTCCATCCTCACCCTCATCATCATCATTGTTGTAGAGGTAAATCCCCTCTGCGGACAGAGGCGATCCCTACTAGCCCAGATCGGGTCTAGCAATAATCGTATCACGCTAAGGCGTAGGTTCCTAATTACAATAAACCAACTTGCGAAGAAGGCCTACCTCAAGTCTGACTTTGTTGTTCGTAGAGAAGATGATGTTCCCGTTCCCTTGCTCCAGCAGATCACAATCCTTTCGCTTGCCACGATTGAACACCTGCACACGCAAGAAACACAACAAACACAAGCGTAAAACCCGATATATGCAATTATGTATCAGTCGAAGAAGACACAACTCATGATCATAATGAACAATATGAGTGGAACCATAACCAATAGTCGCTTATCATTAATTCATCAAAGGAAAATACAACCAGGCTCTGACGCTGAACCTTCCTTCGGCGGGTTGTCAGCAGAACACGTCTCAATAAAGCTTGTCAGGAATGGGGACAAGCCTCTCTCTTCAATCATCAATCTCCTTGTTATGGATTTGGCACTATGAAGATTATCAAAGCTCTTACAGAATTTTGAAGGCTCTTGGAGATTATCTTGCAAAGGGAAATGGCAAGCTTATATATATGGTGGAAGAGGAGTTGGGATCCCTATAATCATGGGATTGACCCTATCCTCAAGGAAGATTCCATGAGAGGTGGCAAACTACTTCCTCTACATGGAAATCCGGAGCCAAATGTCCCAACTCAATTTAATGACCAGTTCAGGAGTTGGTTAAAGTCAATCTTCCACCATTTATTTTTTAAAAACACCCTTTATTAAGCCTGGCACGAGTGCGACTCTAAGATAGAGCACCAATTGGCGTGCCCTCTTTGAATAATTTCCCCCATTGGCGCAGGTATAACACAGGCTAGTCGCGCCAAGGATGAAAAGGCTATTTTTAGGGTTTTTCACAAGGAGATGTCTTCAGGGAAATGAAAGTCCATGTCTAGGGGAATGCCATGAAAGTTTTTTGAGGTTATGTCACTGCTCACAGGTCATGGAATGAGCCCTCCAATGTGCGGGATGGGGAATTGCAAGGATGGTGACAAATTGCTGTGTAACAGATGCCCCCTAAAGCATGAGGCCCGAAAGAGAGAGAGGGGTGAAGTGCTTTACGAGAACGTGTCCAACTGAAAACACTGTCGTCGGAAAACCTGCGTAGTTAAATACAACTGATATCTCAAATACATGATATATATGCAGGATGGGCGCAACCATCCATAACAGAGTATACAAGAATCTAGATCCAAGGTATGGACACAGCCATCCAGTGAAGATCGATAAATAAACTCAGGTATGGTCGCAGCCATCCAATGAATGAGTCATGTAACTTATCATAATAATCCACAAAATCGCAGCCTGGATTCTGAACAAACGAAATCCAGGGTCTTGCGTTCCATCTCGACCTGAACAAAGTACAAGTTAAAGCATGCGAATAAGTGAGCTGAAGTTGAAAATGTGAGAACATCGCTTGATTACCAGCCAATGATGAAGACTTTTAACAGACATGAGAGGTACCACCAATAATGACAATGGCCCTCAAGGTACTATAGGTACAATCTACGCCATGTGAATCAGTGAGTTGGCATCGAACACCCGTAGAATCACTCGATCGAAGGCCAATGATGAAAACCTCATGTCTAATGTGAAGAACCTGCCATTGAGGCATGCAGGCTCCAAGGTACCAGAAGGGAGTCTCTAGATCATTTTCCTGGATAATGAGCTAAAGTCGACAGGAAGTGACCTTGATCGAAGGTGGGCCATAGTGTTTCCCACATCATCGACGCAAGACAAAGGAACATAATGTCTTTGTGAATCAAGATCATATGAGAATCAGAGGAAGGTTAAAATATGCAGAGGTCAACTTCTCTTGAACATATGGCGGCACGACAGTGGATTTGGCAGTATTTGACATCACAAGATCGGAGGTCATGGTGACGAGGAAAAAAGCAAATGAGAGGTCAAAAAGGATCACCCAAACCCATGGAGGCAAGTGAAAAATGAGATGAGCTGTCCCCAACCCGACACGAATGCAGACAAGTGCCATGTTCAAGAGCGACGTACTGCCGACACGACAATGATGCTGGTTCCATTTTTTTCCCCACCATTTCTGGTGAGTACCCCAATTATTTTTGAAAACAAGCTTGAAGGGGATAGCATATGCTTGTCATATAAGTTCGTCTTTCAGATGAATCCATCCTAGTACATTTAACGAGCCCTAGGAAGGAGGAACTCGAATATCGTCATTACGACTGAATCCAGTGTCATGAGGGTTTAACAAGTCTGACAAAGGAAGAACTCAGCGTCTTTTCATGTTTAGAGAGTTTGAAAAGACAGCGGAAAAGTAAACTCCAACAGTCCCTTTTCGTAGATAATTCCTCAAATCTAAAAAGGTAGAAAACTATGTTTGAGGAAACCTCCTAGCCGTGATAGGCTAGGGTATTCCTTTTTCGTAAATAATCTATCCCAGCCCGAAAAAGGGGTAAACGTATACTAGGTAGATGTCGTATCGTGGCCATTTTAACGAGATCAAAACGACAAGGGACTCGGCAATCTTTTCATGTTTAGAGAGTCAGAAAAGAGCTAAAAGATGAATCCAAAGTGACTTTTTCATGTTTTTACCGAGTCCGAAAAAGTATAAAATACAACTCGTGTCACTGCCCAAGTTGCATAAAAAACCTGTCACTGCACATAAAAGCAAGTGTAAAATCCATTTTCGACAAAATATATTAAAATACTGAGAAAAATGACATTTAAAACCTAATTTTCGACCTGAAAAGTTATAAATAGGCTTCAAATGGTAAAACAAATTTACTTTTACTTTTTACCTTACTTGGAGAGCAACAGTTGTCTGTTTCTGTGCAATCTTGCGGTGGTGATTGCGACTATTCCGGGACGTCATTCAGCTCCTCGTTTGTTCCAGGTAAAAGGCGTTCCCTTATGCTCCATTTTAATCCATTTTTTATTATTTTCCATTGTACAGTCGATCTCTGGAGGAGACTTTTAAAAATTTTAGGGCTCCGCCATTGGCACGGGTATCGGGCACGGACCCGCGCCAATGGACTATTCCTCACAAAGGGGTCGCACCAATGGCGCAACATAATCTTCCGCTTTAGATTTTCAAACAGTGAGGTATCCATCTGGATTTTCAAGCATGACAGAGATTTAACAAGGGTTTTTTGATCATGTTGATGCAGGTAACCAAGCACAATGGTTATTGAATGGAAGGAGAGGGAACATGGGGAGGAGGATGAAATGGCTATGGAAAACGAAGCCTGTATGAATGCACTGAAGAACTGTGGACTCAAAAAATTCTTCCTTACTCCCTGTTTACGAGCTCAACCTGAGCTGCTACAGTACTTGACTAGCATATGGGATGAAAATGAGGAAGTATTTAAACTTCGGGACCAAGTGTTGGAACTTGAGGTTTCCAACATCTATTTCATCACCGGGCTGTCGCACAGGGACCCAGTACCCATTTTGACAGGCAGCAGACCTTCCGGAGAAAATATGGAGCAAGTAATGGCGAGGGTGTGCCTGAGGGCACGAACTGGATCGGGAAGCGGGAAGGTGGATATCCACACTGTCCATGATCTAGCACTCAGAGTAGTGCTACACACCATTACACGAGCTGTAGGATTGCAAGCTCCACATGAGGCGACCAAAGCCCAACTCATATTAGCCTCCGAGTGTATGAGCCCCACATTTTTTTATTGGGCTACTGTAGTGACGAGCAATATCAAGAGGTAGTTGACAAGATGCAAGCAAGTCAACCTAAAGCAGTTTGGCTACGGTTCCATTTTGGTGTCATTCATCCTGGAACAACTACCCATTTTCCAGGGCCAAGGGGCCATAGTTGTTGAGCCGATACCAAGAGAGCCGAGGATGGCTCGCTGGGTAGCACTTATGCCCAGGTCAAGAGGAGGCCAAAAAATGTCTTAGAGGCCCGAGTTCTTTGGGTGGTTATGGCAACAACTGATTGTGGTCGAGGATTGGCCCTATGCTGGGACTGATTTCACTGGAGATCCCGATCTTTCGCTCCTGGAGGGGGAGGATTGGGATGAGGAGTTGGGTATGATACTTTTTTTATTTTTATTTATTTACAATTTTTTTTGTAATACATGTCCGTTCTAACTATAGTTTTACGTGTATGCAGATGTCGGTCCAGAGAGGCCCGCGAGCATGTCGCCCATTGCGCGGAGAACCCATGCCGTAC